>PPHD01000579.1:25888-59271 GCA_002909625.1 Bambusicola thoracicus | reverse complement strand
ATATTGTGTTTCTGGCCTATAGTGGGATGCTAGTGTGGTTTCAGGCAGATTCAAGCATGGGCTTGAAGTGCAATAGTCCCCTTTTCAGTTGCAGAAGGGCAAGCAGGATGGTTTGCTGGAAAGGTTACATGGTAGAAAGATGGAGTCCTGAAAATTGAGCAAGACATGCTCAAGACAAACTAGGAAGATCAGATTTGAGTTTGCAAAACAAATCCAGCTGGTGAAGGGAAGATGCGGATTAGAGCAGACAAAGCAAGAGTGCAGCTGGGAAACAGACCACAGCTATCTTGGAGGAAGAAAGAACTTTTCCAGCCCTCCTTTTCCTGCACTTTCACTGCAAAGACTCACACATTTTGAACTAGAACTGCCCTCTTCCTCCTCCTCCGCTCCCACATGGACTGGCTGTCTGGGACATTAGCTCAGCTCTGCTCAGCTCCCACTAGGTCCTCTCCGCATGCAACTCCCAGGCTCCAGTAACAGATAGCTCTGAGGCATAAGATGAACCTATCACACTGTGGTTATTTCATTTTTCCCCCCTTTCGTCTGCTTTCTGGAGCCAATAGGACACAGATCACCTAGCTTGGCTGGAGTCCTCACCAGGGAAAGACCAAAGTCATTGCTGTTCAGACTCTACAAGTCCTGAACTCTCATTAGTAGTGCAACATTACTGCTTCAGGCATAGGGATTCACTCTGGTAATCCCATGCACAATCAAGAGCTACTCAGCAGGATTCACACAATGAGCACAGGGACTCCCTAAGCCTTCTGAAAAAGCTGTAGAGAAGCTGCAGCCAAGCCCCTGGTGTGCCAGCAGGGTCTGCCTCCCAGATAAACTGGGCCCAGAATCGGGGCTGCTGGTACAGCCCAGCAACTGGCAATGGTATCCCCGCATCAGCGATTCAGGAAGGACATGCACACATGGCCCTGGGAAGAAAGAGAACTCTGCAGGATCAAGAAGAAAAAGGAGTGGAAATGCTGATGCTGGATAAATATCTTCATTCAGAAGTGATTACTTGGTAAATACAGCTCTTGCTCCTACTATGTTTTTGCCCCTTGGCAGCACGGAGGAGCTATAAATACAGATACGGACGATGCCAAAATCTGGGGAAGGTGCTACAGCCTGCCTCAGAATGTGGGCTGGCACCCATGATGCACAGAACAAGTACACACTGTTTGTCTATGCAGGTCTTAACATTTCAAGGCAGACAGAAGGAACAAATGCCCACAGACCACTTAACCATCAGCAGACATTAGCAGGACCTCATCTACATCCCAGGAGGGATGTCCAGCCTTGGCTCACAGCGCTCTCCCACCCTGAGCACTGTGTTTGCCCTCTGGGTGCAGAAGGTAGGCAGCAAGGGGCTAGATCCTCCTCTTCAACCTTCAGAGCACCTTCACAGATCAGTGCTGCTTAAATTAAATGCCAGCTCTGGTGTGGGACTGTGATCCCCAAGAGGTTTATACAGACACTTTGGAACAAATTCAAATATTACCATTTGGCATCCCATGAGTAACAGCATACCTGTAAATACCATGGGCAGAAAAATGGGCTTTTGTGTGTATGTATGTGTGCAGTAAGTTCATAGTGATAGCACTCTGTCTGGATTTGCAACTGTCTAGACAATGGAAAAATTAGCATCATGAAACTGGATAGTTTTATGAGATGCCCAGCCAAATATCTGGGAAATATTTTTGTAATGGTTCTCCTCAGAGGGAGATATGAATCTGAGCCATTCATTAGAGATGCAGTTCTTTTGTCTTGTGTTCTGGTGAGGGACAGAGGGGTTTTACTGAGCATGCTGAGCCTCATCTGCCATGCTTTTCAGCCAGATGCTGGATGCTACTGTGGAGGAAAATAAGCTCTCAGCGCAAGCATGGCAAATGAGCTTCCTGTAGTTTGGAGCTGCTGGTTTTCTGGTGTGGAAAAGAAATCTATTCCCAAAAACTGGAGGCTAGGACCTCATGAAGACTATTTTATGTCTGGAGACAAACAATTAAAGGCCTGTTTTACGGACTACAACAAAGCCCAAAGGATTTCTAGGTTGCAAGGTTTAGCTACTGCTCCTTATGGGGTAAAAACTCACAGAGAGCAAGAAAGACTCATTCTAAGCCCCCAGCCTGGAGCCCTGGCAGCTATTTCCTTAAATGATTCACAGGGATCTCTCTTCCTCTAAACTAGCAGAAGAAGATGCAGCAACCAGGACTGCACTTATGGCTGAGGCTAAGTGATTTGTCTCCATGATGTCTGAAAATTTCCTCCTCAGCACCTCCACCCTCTGAAGAAATTAGAACAAGCTCAGAGCACAGTGATTTCTGGGAGTCCCTACACAAAGACAACAGGCCTGCTGCAGCCAGCCCTTCTCAGAAAAGCATCAATGTCCACAGGGAGAGAACAACAGATACACACCTAGAGGTAGGTTTCCCCTGACTAGGAATTTGCTTCAGTTTTGGTGGCTACTTCCTTGTCCTAATGCAGAATAAACACAGAAGGAATAGGAGAACACATCAACGTCTTCCATTGTTTCTATGAAAACCTTCAAAAATGGTAGACCAATCAACAGGCATCTCATTTTAAAAGCAAGGATGTTATCTTCCCTTGGAAAGAATAGGCTGTCAATTCATCTAAGGACAGCAGAGTTTAAGTAGAGGCTCATTACTAACGATTGCTGGTCAATGAACCTTTGGCTTGGTTTAGGTTGCGTGAAGCCTTGAAAAACTGCTCTGAGCTTTCAGTGGATGTGTAAGGGAAATAAACAGAAATGACATGTGCAAGACCTGTGTAGATTCCAGGAACATGTGGTGCTCAGACTGGGGCTTCTCCCCACAAACAGCAGTGGAGGCTTTCTGTCAGTGTCAACAATGACAACCAAAAGTCTGGATGCAAAACACAAAGACTTTTAATGGAGAAGCTGAAGCTGTCATTGGTCACTTTCATAGAGAACTCACATTTTCATCTGTGAGGGACGATGTGATGTTCCTGGATGCTATTCAGCAGCAGCTAAAAGAGTCCTCTGGAAGGAGAGTGTGTTGCAGCATGGGATTTCGAGAGCAATAGACCTGGCTAATCTGAGGAAGGAGATGTCCAATGGTGGATAACTTGCTGTGGGAAATGGTTCAAGAATGTGGTCAGATTCACACTGATGATAACAAGAAAATGCCAGGAGAACCAGTGCTTGTTTGGATAAGGGCAGCTTGGTTGGCTAGGGCAGATAGCATTGAAAGAATTTCCTATCCATGGCAAAATAACAGGACCAGAAAGTTAACATTTTTGTGCTGCAGATTCAGTTGTTGTTTGATGGTTCTGAGCTATTTCCTTGCTCCCATCCATCACACCATTGACTGGCTCATTTTTTCCCCCTTCCAGTTTTTGTATAACTAATCTGTTAAGTTTTGTGGAGTTGATCTTGGCTCATGGCTCACACCCCACATCTGTTTTTCTAGGCCTTACCATTTGACTCAGAATGATTGCATTTTAACTTCTTCCCCCCTGCTACTGTCAAGGTTAGAAACGAAACAAAGCACTCCCACCACCATCAAGACATACCTGATGTCTGTGAAGGCACATGTCCCCTCACCTCCTGGTACTGAATAGTGAAAGGTTACCTTAAGAATTTCAACTGCTTATTCATTATTCTTTAAGATGATACAGTGAGAACTGACAAGATAAATACAGTTATTCTGCATGAGTGAACTTTCAAAGCTCTCCTTTTGGTTCTTATCCAAGATCCTTTGAAAGCACATCATCAAAGGTAAGCACACATACTGACCAGTGGGACTTGATATATTCTGAAACAGGGCATGATGTTTATTCGACCTTTCGAAATCAAGGCCTACTGTGTCTGAGTGAGCAGCGACTTTCCACAGCCAGCCCCATGCACCGCGAGGAAGAGCAAATGTTCAGGTAGAACATACCTGGTCTCTAAAGGTTTGGGCTTCCCCCCCAGCTTGAAACTTTTCAAACTATTAATCCTCTTTGAAAATCTAAGCTCTTAGACTCTTAACACCTCTCTGAATTTCAGTTAGGGTAATTGGAAGGGAAAATACTGATTTCAGTAGGATAACTCCTACAGAGGTAGGATACACTTAAGCAAAAGCATGTCTCTTGAGCACGTAGTCAGAGAAGCTCTGCTGAAACTGCAAATTCATGACCTTCTGTTTGCTTAGATATATCTGCAGTGGATATGCTTTCTACCACTCTGCATCTGGTAAGACAGTTAATAAATACTTCTTTCAGCATCATCTTTCCTGTGGTATTCTGCTCATTCTAATTCTGCTGCTAGGCAGAGCTCAGAAATGCAGGAATGTCAAAGTTAGAGGGAAGGTTTTGTCCCAAGTGCAAAACAGTCTGGACTCCAGTACACATTGCCGTGGGTGTGGGAGTAAAACCCTGGAGGCCAAGAGAGAAGGATGAAGGCCATGGGTTAAAGGCAACTCCCTGCCAGGTTAACCTCCCTTTCCTAACCTAACTTTGAGCATTGCAGAGTCCTGACCACCTCTGCTGGTTTAGCCCCAAAGCAGGATGGCTACAGAACTGAAATGGTAGCAGGTTTAGAAAAAAAAAAGGAAGTGAAAGTTTGAAGGCTGCTATTTGGTAACTTAATTACCCCAAAGAACAAACAGTGAGGGAAATGGTTTTCATAGGGGCAAACCAATAGGATTTGGAAAAAAAGGTAAAGCCTTTAAACTGTTACACAGAGTAAGCTCTCTGGTTGCAATTAGGACATGCAGCTCAGTCAGGCATGGAGTGCTTTTCCTTGCCAATGTCCGAGTCTTGTTTTGTCTCTGATAATTCCACATTCTGCTTTTAAGAGACAGCTCATGTTTGTTGTTAGTAGGTTCGATACATTAGGCATATTATGAGCCCTTAAATAAACTGCTGGGGGGGTGGGGTGGGATTTTTTTTACTGATGAACTTACTGAAGATGATATGTCAGCACTACGACTGATGATTAACTATGTTTTTCAAACCTCTGGCCAAATTAATTCTCTTACTTAAGGAGAAAAAAGTTTCTCTAAAACATCTTGGCTGTGTTTGATATGCAAAAACCTGAAGGATCTCCAAAACAACCATTCTTTGCTATGCATGACGCCAAAACATGGCCTGTGGGGCCGAAGTGGTGCTTGCAAGAAACACTGGCACTGATTTCAGCAGAAGCAGTCTCCAGGCTCACTCGCTCTTGGTTTGCTATGGCACACATGTTTTTGCTGCAGATACTCAGTGTCTGCACTTACTCCATTCAGGTTTTCCTGTTCTGTTCACTATTCTTAGCCCTTGCCAACTGTTAGCCCAAGAATCAACTGTGAGAATTAAAACAACAGTGACAGCAACTGAAACAATACAATTAATTTCCTGCAAGAGCAACTCTACATATACCAACAATAAATGGCACATAATGAGGAATTAATCTTCTCCATCCTTAAACTGCTGACTTTAATCCTTACTGATGCAAACTCCCATTCTGCCAAAGCAAAAAGCCCATAGATTTCCTTTGTTGTGACTCTAGAGTGAACACAAGACACCATGTGCGTGAGCTACCACAGAATCAGGTTGTGCCCAGTTCAACACCAGTATGAAATGGAGGCAGAGGACGTCCTCTCTACCAGGGTTTGGTTTGCATCCTTTGAGCCATGTGACTTTTGCCATCATACTTCAAAGAGGTGCTCCCAGAACCCTGCACTGGAAAGAAAGTTTGGAAGCTGAAAAAGGAGCAAGGGTCCGTCATTCTTGCTTCTAGCCTGGCATCCCTTTTCTGGGCTGCTAGGCTTGCTCTCAGCTCTCCAGTCCATTACAAGGTGTAATTGCAGTGTAAGGAACTATAGTTGTTCCTTATAGCTCCTTATTGTATAAGCCTAGGTTAAAGAACAACCCATTCTTTACAGTTATTCCTGCAAAAGGCTGTGTCAAAACCAGAAAAACTGTCAGGCAGAACAACTGCATTTGAACACCTCCCTCTTCCTTGGCTGCTGCAAGGAAGAATTTGCAGAGACGACTGTTGTACAGACACTTAGATACGTTTTAGTGCAGTAGAACACAGCAAGCCTCCTAGGAAGTGAGCATTCCTCACTTCAGTTGATCCAGAATTCCTTCTGTCTTCTTGCAGCAGGTGGCCCTTGAAGTCCAGAGAGCTCTGAGTCACCCTGCTGCTTGTAGCATGGACTACTCCACTCCATCTTTCTTATTCCCCTTAAGCCCCTTATAGTCACTCCTTCCTCTCACAGCCAAAAGAAAAATCCTTGAGATAGTAGGTGCATCTTGGAACAGCTAAGAAAACCCAAAGCTCTAAACTTTGGGGGAAAACAGGTGGAAAGCATGAGGAATGCATTTAGAGTGTTAACCCAAGTGCAGCGCTACACAAAATACCAAGAGGAAGAGTTGAACATTATTATTTTTTTAACTACAGATGGGCTGCATTAACCACAAAGGAAACACAAGAAGAGCTTATATCTGGAAGTAATAAAAAGTATTTGCATAATGTACATGGTGCATTCAGTGCTAGCAGGAGGTGCTGCACGAACAACCCAACAGACTGGAGACCTCATTTGCCAACGGGAGTGCAAAACCAGAGATCTCCTTCCAAAAGTGGCCTGAAAGCTCTTACAGAGGGAAGAATCTGGCTCCATCTCCCCAAACATAGACGCTGCTGCACCTTTCAGAGGGTATACACAGCTTCCCTGTAACCTCTGCAATATGCAGCAACTCCAAAAATAGCTACACAGAGAAAATTCATATGATTCGAACAACTACGAAATGTTTTACATCCTAAACCCGTGCTGAAAGTACAGCACACAAGTGCCCAAGTGGTGGTGCAACAACCTGTCATGCAGCAACGCCACAGGCTGGGTCTGAAAACTGTGTCACTGCACTGATAGAAATCTGCTGGTGTAGCAATACCAGTCTTCCTGTCTGGACTAGCACAGAGATTGCCGGCACAATTTCACTCCACTTTGTCTCCACCATTCTATGCTGTACCTCTCACACTGGTTGAGGTTGTAATAAATCCCAACTGTTATCTCCTGCAGGCAGTCGGCTGTGGATGGCCTAAGTCAAGAGAACTTCAAGTAATCCCAAATGAATGATACTCCTTTATCTACTGTCTTACCCCTCCTTTCTTCAGAGGATGACATGAGTAAGAATGGCTCCAACAATCCAGTGAAATATAGATGACCCAAAGCTACTTCCTCACAAGCTGTTGCCATATGTAACATCAGGATGCAAACCTTCTCTAACATAAGTAATAATGACCTGTGTATTTTGGAACAAGGGGAGCACGGCTGAAATTCTTCCCTTGCTAACATGCTGCGCTGCTAAGCTGCTATGGCAGACACCAGAAGCAATAAACGTAAAGTCAAAGGCATCGTAATGTAAGGAAAGGCTAGAGAAACCCAAACTGAGTTGTCATAATAACATAATCCAGAATTCATTATTTTTGTAACCAAAAAGAAACTACTGATATGCCAGTTTCCACCCACAAATAGCTGAAGTGAGGCTCTGAGTTTAAAAACAGTTGAATGACTTACCATATGTTGCACTGGATGGTTTTGGTCAGAAGTCCACAAAGGATCAGTTAGACAGCAATTTCTCCTGTTGAGACAAAAACGAAGAGGTAAAAATTGCCTTGCCGAGCCCAGAAGATAAGCACAAAGACACGTTGTTTTAAATCACAGGGGAGCAGGTTGTGCTGGAACACATAAGGAACAAAGCAAATACAGACTCTTGGGGTGTTTAGACTACTGCCTGTCTGCCTTTTTCCAAGTTGGGTTGAATGAAAAAACAGTGTAGAGAGCGTTCAGGAGTAATGCAGACATGCCAGAGCACAGAGAGCTGTTTAACCCAGGGAGACAGCTCATCTACAGGTGAAGGTTCCAGGTGTTCAAAAGGCAATGAGGAGACGTAGCTCGAACAGCGTGGTAGAGCTGAGCTGGCTCACAGCTTCACAACAGCTAGCCTTTGTTCTGCTTTTCTCTGCATCTCATGAGATAATGCCCAAATGGATCTTGGCAAATGGATCCCACTGCAGTTTCCTTTCTTTATCCTGGAGAGCTTCATTCCTGGGGATGTGCTGGAAAGGGCACGGTCAGCAACAGATGTCCCAGGTTTTCCCTGGATTCTTTTAGTTTGATTTGTTCCTGTGTCCTGAGCACCTTGTTTACAACCAGAAATAGGTCTCAGACTCAATAACTTCAACCTTCACATTTCTTCCCCTTTGCCTGAATAGATTGCAGGTGCTCTCATGCATGGCTTATCTTTTGTCTTCTGTGACAGCATTGCAAGACTCGCACCATGGGTCCTAGTATCAGTCAGCAGAGATAAGGGGAGACTTCCCTTGTAGTAGTTGCACTCAGTTTATCCAGTTCCAGGGCATATCCCAAGTATATTTGCCAAGCTGTGCTATAAGCACATATGATGAAGCTCCAGGAGGCAGGTCCCAGCTTCCCATCTCTTGGACAGCTTTGCCTCAGCAGCTCCCAAAGGTCCCAACCCAGTGGTTAAAAGGCAGGAGGGGAGCAAACAGCATTTGCTTTGTGTGACACAGAGGGCTGGGAAAATTTGAAAGACAAATTATTCAAAATAAAAAGCGGTGCAAAAACAGATTAGAAAACTACTGTGCTGTGACTATTAATGAAGCGATAGAAAATATCAATCACTCCCCGGCCTCTGAAGCTTGCTGTGAGAGAAGAATTAGGAGATTTTATGTTCCAAGTACCAGGAAACCGCAGGGCCCTGGTGCCTAGTTCTCAAAAGAACACTGTTTGAAACGCGGGGAGGAAAGCAGAGTGCTGCAAAGACAGCCAAAGGCAAGGTTTAAAAATAGCAGCTTTCAGTTTTGTTTCTTTTTTTCCTGTTCTAAAGAGCCTGGATATAGGATCATGTCAGAGAGTGGATGAAGAGAGCAGACCAGCCCCTGAGGAGAGAGAAGTCCTCCCACAAACTGTGCTGCTGGCTGGGGGGCTGTGCCCTGTTCATGTTACCTTCCAGTTCAGGGCCCCTCAAAGAGCCAGTCTCTCTGCATCCCTGTTCCCCCAGCCCAAGAGAAGGGCACTTGTGGAGTGGCATCTGGGCAGCTCAGCAAGCTCATCTGCTGAGACAGCTCCAATGAGCAAAGCTAAAGGCTAAATGGGTGACCAAGCCTGAACTATCCCCTTTTGAACAAATACAAAACAAAATTCCCTTAGCATTAAGAGTGTTATTGAAATGCTGTGCAAAGATTTACTAAAATGTCTGATTTACTAATGGTCTGTGTGTGTGTACATGCAGGGATAGATCATGTCTGGCTGCTGTATACTGGCAAATGTGTTAAACCAAGGGAAATGGCACCTAAGTTCTGATGCTGATCAAACTTCTCCATGATTTTCAATCAGACTCTGTGCTATATATACCATTTCAAAGAGCACCAGGCTGGATCCAAAGCACCTATGGAAGCAACCAGAGGTAGAAGCCGGATGTCGGTGCCTTAGACAGGCAAAGTAAACAGGACAGTATCTCCTGAAATGGACAGTAATGTCAGGCAAGGTCTGCAGAAAGAAATGGGATTTAGACAGAACAGATGGAAAAACAGACATGCCTTTAGGTAGCTGATCTTAGAAGTCAAAACTCCTTTCTTACAGGGATGCAGGATGCCCCTTGTGTCTTTGCTTTGCTTGTGGAGAGATAAGAAAGACACAGCTGATGCTCTAGGTGATTTTTTCTCTGGGAAGAATGTACACCAGGGAACATTAAAAATGGGTCAAATGTATAACCGATGTATTTGACACTAAAGTTACTAAAAGAAAAGGCAACACAAAGCAGTGTTTTTTCACACTTGAGGCTGAGAAGACAATCTTCCATCAAGATCCTTCTGGAAAATAGTAGGGAAGGCCTTAAAGCAATATGCTGTTGCATCTTCTTCTCTTATTGCACCTTCCTAGCACAGATCCCAGGACTTTCATTTGCTTTTCAGCCCTCAACAGTTGTAAAGTATCCACATATACTCAAGCCTGGGGACCTTGCTATTTTTCAGCTGGAAGACTTCAAAAGGTTTCCCAAAGGCCAAAATGAAAAGGCTTTTTTATGTTTCCTAGAGAAAATCTTGTGCTGATGCAGGAAGTGCTGATGTTTGAAAGATAAACACTCAACCACACTCACTGAGAAATGGCACAAAACATCTTCAAATCCGTCTCAGCCAATGTTTTGACCTCAGCACAGCGACCAGCCAGAACTAGCTGGAAAACTCTCAATATTTGGGAAAAATGTGGCACCATTCTACCATCTCCAATCCAAAGCAATACATGAACACATTGTACTTCTGGAACGATTCTGGCCCTGGCTGCATTTTGGGGCTATAAATGCAGACAGCAGAGGAAAGGGGGACATAAGAGGGACTGCAGTGGAAAGCCGGCAGTAACGAGGGATGCTGTTTTTTCCAGAGTCCAATCTAGGAAGAAGCCACGCACAAAGAACACTGAGTCATGCTTATGCCTCCCAGGTATGCCCTGGGCTGAAATTCTGATGGATTTCTGCGTTACCAGTGGCCACATCTCTCAAATCCTCTTTTTCTGCATGAAGAATCTTGCCTAGGACATTTAAATACCCTTGTCAAAGCATGAAGTTCTGGCAGATCCATGTTAAGAACAATATTTGCACAGACAGCAAAGACATGGGTGTCCAGCAGAGATAAGCAATTCAGTCATGTTTAGACACATGAGAGTTCATGTCACAGCCTCATCCCAGAATAACCAGCGGCAAAATCCTTTTCTGCAACAGGCCCAGTGGTTTCAACCCCACTTATGTCAGCAGACATTGGACCTGGCTGCCTTGCCAGCTACTAGTTTCATACCTTCCTCCCCTGTTTGTCAGATATTTAAGGCAACAGCGTCTCATTCACCTTCCTTTTTCAAAAACAAAAAATCCCTCTGAGAATCCTTCAGATGCTGTTCTCTTCCCACTTATGCCTCCAGCTGTTCTCACCTTCGTGCTACCAGTTTTGTGTAAATCCAGGTCAACTCTGAAAATAACCTCCTGGCAATTTTAAAAGCCTTTCACTCTGTGATTTTAGGTAGAATTTCAAACCTTTCCAATAAGATACTGCTGATTGGCCAGGAAGATCACATAAATCATCCTGCTTCGATCCCTGGATTGGATGAAAAGTTTCAGCATAAATCTGCCAGGTGCTGCACACTGTGTTTCCACAGATATTTGTGTTCAGATTAGGTCTCTGCTAATAGCAACTCACCAGCAGCAGCATTGGCTACAAAACTCCATCATCAGGTGTTTTGTCAGCCAAATCTCTGAAACCTTACACAAGATGACCTCCTGTTGCCCAGACCTACAGAGCAATACAAAACTCCTGCAAAGAGCTCCTTTTTTATTATCACTGCACCGAATGGCCTGGATCAACATTAGGGCCTCAGCAACAGGCAGTGCAAGGCAGCCCCTATCCTCAGGAGTTTAAGATCTAAACCAGACAATGCAGAGAATAGCCCTAAATTGCTTTTTCTTATGCTGGAATACTTTAGATGAATAAAGCTGCAGGTTTTGAAACACAGTAGCTGGCTCTGAACAATTTGCTTTGTATTCAGCCTGCTTAAAAGGTGCCAGGGTGAATTCATCCCTTTGGTTTTCATTTGGGCAGAATCCCAGGTCTCTCACTTAGCTCCACATCTTGATTGCACCTTACCGCTGTGTCAAACAAATATCCATCCAAAGCAACAGCATTACCTCTAGCAGATCCTCTGGGAGTTTACATTAATGTCAGTGGCATTCAGGCACCTTCTGTCCTTCTTCCTCTGCTCAGGACTGTGCTGCCAGCATAAACCAAATGAGCAACAACACTTCACATGTGGTCAGGAGTGAGCTTAAGTTATCACAGTTAGGGCACGATGTCAGCAAGGCAAAAAAAACCAAAACCCCACACCTACACCTGTGCTCCTAATGTGGTCTGGAAGCTTCCACCTGGGAAAGCAAAACAGTTTCTCATATCTCAGTTTTAGTGGGGAGTTTCCTCTCTGTACTTCAGGTGGAACAATACTTTAAACAAAGCTATTGCAGCCTGATGGCTGAAGAGGCAATTTCAGGGAAGGCATCCAGTAGCTGGAAATAAGGCTCCATTACATTGTATCAACTATTAAGCTTAGTGTAGTAAGCCAGACTACTGCATACTGAATTAATAATGTTATTTATTCCATTTGGTGGAGAATGGAGGACACTTAATCATCACAGCTTTTTAGATCAGAGCTGGCATCAACAGCTCAGCTCTGAGAGTACTTTATGGAAAACATAGAGGTGGACTGAGTAGCTGAAAGAGAAGAGAGTGTGAATGTGTGAAATACAGCAGATTTGGTAATAATAAAGTTACATGGCCTTGATTCTTCACTTGGCTTCTAATGCTCCAGAAACACTTTGTCTTAGGAAAGCATAACCAAGTCCCCAAAGATAAGTTTGGGTTGGAGCTTGTGTAGGATCTGGAGGCACTTAACTTCTTTTATTCTTGTCAAAACATATATTATTTTGAAAGCAGAAAGTATCTGCTCAACTCAAACAAGAAAGTGCCATGGAGAAATCTGAAGCATTATTTTTTTCTTGGGGAAAAGTAAAAAAAATAAATAAAAAGCTACAAAGATGAAAAGAGTGCTGATACACTTGTCTAAAAGCAGGTGTTCTCCCCCAACCCCTTTTAAATTTGGAATGATTAACTATAAAAGAAATACTTGCATAAAGTTTCAGCAGTAGAAACTTTACCTTTTGAAATGGGAATTACAATATTATAGAGGTACAATAGGGCATCCAAGATACCTTCCCTGTTATTCCTCTTTCATTTTTCTGCTTCCTAACGTTGGGCTTTCTGAGTGCCATCTCTTAAAGCCATGTGAAGAAGTCTCTCCCTATGAAAGCATTGGTATTTCCCCCCATCACTCAGCAGGTATACCCTATCACTACTCTGGTACATTTTTCAACCCTAATCACTTTCCATTTGCTATGGGTTCTAAAATTCAGTCTACTGGAGAAAGAAATAACTGATCTGCCATTTCCTCTAACTCCAATTTCCATGCCTTTCATGGAGCAATTTCACTGACTTCACAGGAGCCTATCTAGATTTACACCTGCACAAAACTGAGGCAAAAAGCCTGACCCTTGGGCACAGAATATCAAGTTCATAAATGTGTTCTGTATCTCTGTGAATCTCCCCATCTGCAAAGGTGAACAGCTGTTGCTATAAATCAGACAGTCTGAACTGGCCATTAGAACTTCATCCAGATGCTCCGTTTAAAATATACAAAGGCAACGTTTTGGAAATCAAATCTACCCTGGTGTCCTCAGGGACACCTTCTGTTGGAGAAAGTCTCATAATTCAAAGCTAAAATTAGCTCACTTTAATGCTTTTACAGGAGAACCAAGATACTCAAGAGTAACATTGCCTTGAGAAGGCCTGTTAGATGACTTAAGGGATCCTAAACATCTGGCACTTTGGTACATACTGCATTGGAGACATCTAGCATCTTTTTCAACTTCGCTGTGGTTGTAACTTTGGCCTATTAGATAGGATGGCTGTATCTAGTCCAGTTCCCATCAACCATTCTCTCCATTTGAGTAGGAAACACTTGCTAAAGTCTGGAAACAGCTGGCAGAGTTGACTGTAGCTTGTATTAACAAAAAAAAGTTCTTGTTTCTGACCACAGACTGCCCTTTAGATTCTGACTGCAATTGCCAAGGGCTCTTCATAACTTTTAGGATGAGGCTGTGTCATCCAAGATGTAGCTGGCTGTGTTAAGAATTGACTTTTCGAGCGTAACACTTGCTGTCAGGACAGATACAGCTTTATGCAAAAGCAGAGGGGATCTAGATGAGCACCCCCATTTTACCAACAAGAGAGAGGAAGAATAAATTGAATTCCACTGAGGGAGAAAGAGAGCTGTATCTTTCTTTCTCAGGGACATGCCATAATTCAGACAGGCCAAAATGCAAGCCTTACCTACACACTGTACACCAGAAGTTTAATTCCACCAAGGGCAGGGCTTCTGGACCGAACCTGCTGCTCCTTCAGTACATAGCACACATTTTTTGCTCTCATTCATATGAAGAGCTTAAATGAAGCTCAAAGGCACAAAATGGCTCCTCAGTCACATCAACCTCTGCACAGTCACCTGTTCCCAAAGTGGCAGTCTCCTCTGCCTGCATTAAACTCACTGCTTCATCCTGAGAAATAAGGCCAAATAAAGTGTCCTGTTCCGTCAGGTTTTGCCATTCATCTTTCTAATGGTATTGGAGTGTCAGACACAACATGAACACGGAAAAATCAATCAAGTACAGACAGAGCTCTACTTTGAGCCTCCAGACAGTCACACAGAGTAACAAGCTGAGCTCCTTTCACTTAATTCCACATGTTCTTCTGAGGCTATGAAAAGGAACTTTATGATATGCTGGAAGGGATGAAGTATCAAAAACTAGACTGAAGAAACTGAGAGCTCGCATTCTTTTTTCTTTGATACATGCTTATGTAAATTCAAATAAATATGCCTAAATGCAACCTTTCTTTAATACCAGCAGAGCTTATTAAATCTATTTAAGTTAGACAAGCTAGGCTTCATGTAACGCCAGAAACTCCCCAGACAGTTTTCCTTCCTACTTAATATGATACTCTACAATTACACATACCAGAGAGTTCCATGCTAGCATTTTAATTTACAAATACTTTTTACATTTTTTAATGTCCCTGTGGGCAAGTAGGCATTAAGAGTCCACTTTATTCAGGAGTGATCAATTGAAGTGTGGAGAGGCAGCCTGTTTTGCTCCAGATCACACACTGAAATACTACCAGAGTTTGGAAGCTTCTTTCCTTGCCCCTTCTTACAAGTCACACAGAAATACAATTTCTAATTCATAATTTAAAAGCAGATACATTATCTGAATGCTGAGCCCAATGCTCCAAACAGAGACGCAGAGTACAAACTCAGTAGCAAAAAAGCTATATGAAGCAAGTAGAGACTAACCTTAACCAAAACTGGCCACAGTGAGGACGTCCATCACTCCTTCCTCACCAAGGAAGTGCTGCTCTCTGTCACACAGATCTGTCAGACATTTCCTCCATGTCTCTTCCCAGAGCCAAGTATCTTCTAGGGGAGAAATAGGTATTACTAAACTATACCAACTCATTTGTGTGCTTTTTTCAGATGTCATCAGGCAAGTGGACTTTATAGGCGGTGCAGCAAGGGCAGAAGATAAACCCCAAAGTGCATGGGGCAGGCTGCATCTCTAGAAAGAGATCCAGGCTGCAGGAGGCAGAGCTGGGAGATGAACAGCCCTGGGGATGGCTTGGAGCAAACTAGCATTTCTGTTTGCAGATCCATTCCTGAAACACTCTGTGCACAATGTTTTAAGGGCATAAACTGAAAACTGCCATCCCTCCACGTAAATAAAGGGAATTGTCATAAAGCTAACAGATCCTGCTCTTAAGTAGCTCCCAAGAATATGAAGTGAGAATGAGGTGCCTAAGAAAATAACTTTCCTGCTGCTTGGGAAAAACACTGCTAGGACAATAACTTTATAGCTGTGATTGATACAGGCTTTGAAAGAAAGCAGGGGTCTGAAAGACTCTGTGTATTGTCTAAACAAGGAGAACAAAGACATCAAAATAAAACAGGTATTTTTTTTTAAGGTCTGTTCCTTACCTTTAATTATCAGCTTAAGGCTAAGTTGCTGGAATGGTTACAGGCAGCCAGTTGCTTTGTGGGAATCTGATATGCACCTGGCAAGCACAGGGAGCAGTGCACTGTTGCTTGTAGTGTTCTGCCCACACAAGGGACCATCCTTGCAGGTCAAATTCTTTGTGGGTTTCCAGAAACAGTTCAGGTGCCACTCTCTGGCTGCCCCATCACTGCCAAAGGTGACGTGGACTTTTTTTTTAATACCCCCACAGAGAATTTTTACGGCTGCACCGAGCTCCAAAGGTTGGAGCAGAGAAACATGAACCCATGACCTCTGCAGCTGAAACCCTGGGACTCCACAGGAGCTCTGCAGTTTGTTTACTCTGAGGCAGGATTTGCTGCCAGGTTTGAACCCCCAAGACTTCTTACTGCTACACCTTGACCGTCTCCCTGTTGGACACACTGCATTCTATTCATATTTGACAACTGCTCCATGCAGAATAACTAGGTGTGATCGTGGAGTCCAGCAATAGAAATCATTTACCTGTTGGGGAATGGTCTCATTTTTCTGCAGAATCCAGACCACTGGCTTTACTGAAGTTATGATGGACAGAGAACGAGGAAGCTCGCTTTGTGAAGAAATCTAATGGCCGCTCTTCCCTCTTCATGTCACTTCACTGACTTCTGGGCAACCGCAGCAGCACTGAAGGTGGGTTTGTCCATCTGGGGGAACACAAAGCTTCCTTCAAATCCTTTTTTATTTACTCCCGTCAGCTGTGTTGAGCGTATCGATTCAATCAGCTATTTCCCCCACCATAAAACCAGATGTGTGCCGTCACGGCCCATCTACAGGGACTGAATCAATGCCATTTAGAAAATGCATAATAAAAATAAAAATTCCCAAGAAAGCTGAGATACGCTGATGTTTGGAGCTCTTAGAGTTTCCTAGGTAAATTGCTTTTCTTTTGAGTCCCATTTATTTTCGTTACCTCCAAAGAAATGCTGTTGTAGCCACATTTCTTGGAAACAGCGTTGAAATCTAATGGGTTGTTACTGATTTGAATTCTCAGGGGAGACACGGGAGAATAAAGGGAATGTGGTATTATCTTTGCTTCTGGGCATCAGCAACTTCTGCAAGCAGTGTGTGCAGTACATGTCATTCTTTGCTGAGGCAATTAATTACCTTGGTCCCCAATGAGATGAACTATTCAGCTTAAAAATACGCTGCAGCTCCTTGAGCTTGGGTTAGCTTCTGGGTATTTGGGTAGATGTGTGAATTAGGGGGGAACTGTAGTGCTCAGTTTTTGTTTCTTCTCAGAACATGTTCTATTGTTTTCCTATGTACTTCTTATAGACACTGCCACCTGAAGCAGTTCCTCTTTAGAGAAGTCACATAGGAAATGTGGCCTGGCTTCTGCTTAGCTTCGAGTACTGGCTACCAGGTCTCCAGGTCACCTCCTTCCTAAGCAAGTTTGAGGAGCAGAGGAAGGGAAGGATCTCTGTGCCCCATCTATACCTGCAGCTACAAAGAGGAGTCTTTGTACAGGAACAGAGTGGAATTTGCTGGCTGCAGAGAGCTTTAAGCAGTGCAGCTGTAATATGCTACATGCCAGATTGTAGACATTCCTGGCACAGATTTCCAGAATATGAATAAACATGGGATGTATGTATAAAACAGCACACAACGCGGGCCCTAAGAGGCCTGGAGAGTGCATGGCAATGCGTTTGTGCACATACAGCCTGAAGGCCAGGTGTCACTTTCAACTCCAGTATCCACATATGCCGGTCAATTATTTCAATGTATTGGAGGAATTATAATGTCATACCTCTCCAATGCACAGACTCATTTCCAATTGCATTGTCCCTTGATGGCCACCACAAGATGTAGCAATGAAATACCACAAATATCAAGAGTAGGGAGGCAAAGAGAACTTGAGAACGTGTTAATTAGGAAGGCTTAGGTGGGCTGCTAAATCTCTAAGGTCATCCATTCCGAGATCCAGAGACAGGGGTAGAGTCACAAGTGATTCACAGCAAAGGGAAGCATTATTTTAGAAAATGAATTATTAAAATTCAGGAACTGTTGAACAACACTTAAGCAAGCCAAATCCTAATGTCTGTGTAAGTATCATGCCCAGTGTACGTCTAGTCCTGTGCCATTATAACACTTCTTTGAAAAAAAAAACACAGAGGGATAATATGGCATCAAAGGCAGCGAACAGTCAAGAAAAATATAGGGTGATCCCACCTCTAACAGCTGAGCACTCTCAGTCTCTGGGGAAAGACTGCTGCCATATAGATGTGAGGTGGTTTTCTCTGATGCAAGGTGATACATCAGACCTCACAAGAGTCAGTGGGGGTCTTTCTGCTGACACAATGGTAATGCCTTTGCATCACTGAGCGCTGTTAATCAAAACCAAAAGCAAGAGAATGTTTTCCAAAGATTACTTGCTATTTTTTCTCCCTGAGTTGTTTGACACTTTGAAGAGTGAAGCACTGTGCAGGCACAGGGCAAACACTTAAATGAGGCCAGAGGTAACTTGTGCCACTGTCATAACTGCCATAACTGCACAGAGAAACAGGTCAGCAACCACAAACTCTGGAAACATACATACCCAGATGTTGGGTTTAAAAGCATGAAAATGGCATATGTACCACTCTGCTCCTGACCTATTCTTTACACTGTACTATGCTGCACACTGTTCTTTCTCCTCGTCAGGGCAGAGAGAAACCAGATCTTTACACATTCATGGTGAATTTTCAAATCAGTAACATATGAAACTTTGTCTAAAAGGTAAAGAGGCTGTAAAAATCAACATCAGAGAGAACACTTTGCCAATTCAATTATACTTGTTTCTCTCAAACCAAAAACAAACGAGAAAAAGAGACAAGAAGCAAAAAAAGGGAAAAGATGTGGGCTTATTTCAAGCCCAATAAATGTTCCTTGGGCTAACAACCCAATTCGTTAAATATTCTCAAGGCTTCTTATGCCAAGTCCCCTCAAGGGGTCATAATTAACTCTAAATAGGGCTACCTTGTTTGAGAATTAGTCTTATTTCAAGCAATGCTCCTGTCCATCTCCACGATTTTAAAATAATGTTGTGTTCATTAGATGGCATGAAAGTGTCCCAGAAGTGGAAATCAGCCATCAAAACTTTAACACAAATAAGTGTGATTAGACATGGCAGCTGTCTAGAAAATATTCAGCTATTTCACTGAGTTTTGGACAAAATATGAATGATTGTACCCATTCCAGTAAGTGCAGAACCAGAAAGGCTCCCACATTACCCTCTGCTTCTCAAGGCAAATTTTGTTCCAAAGGTTGACCCCAAAGAAAAAGAAAACAACAGATGTAAGTATAAACAGCTGTGCTCCTGTGGGGTTAGCTGGAGACTGCAAGGAGTTAGTGAATCACTCACCCAAAGACACGCTGTATGTAGCACCCAGCCAGACTGCGGAACGTGGGCCACTGCAGGTAGGGCTGAATGGCGCAGAAAATCCTAATCCAGCAATCGTAAGAGTTCCAGTCTCTGAGCAGGACTTGCATTTTCGCTCTTAACATGAACATATCACATCCGTGCCCTCTGGAAAGGAAATAAATGTCTGCCCAGCAGGCTGATGTGGGAGTCTTTTCACAGTGCTGAGTAGGGAGATCCTTTAACTGGTAAGGTGCAGTGAGCACCAACACACAAGACTGAATCCTGTCCTATGCCTTGGTGTGTATTACATGCAGTTTAATTCCAGACTCCTCACTTCACCAGGACAAAGACATCAAAATGTGCTCGTATGCAGGTTGCCATATTCCAGTTCTTGTCAATCAGACGTCAGTAATCTTCCCATAGCTGAAAGAGAATGACTAGGAAGTAAATACCAGCAACAGTAATTTCGGTACAAAGCCAAACTCTGAGTGACCTTGGCCACTCTCATATGTCAAAAATCTCTTATACACAGACACCAAATAGAAAATCAATTACAGAATACCCTGGAAATCTGTACTTGGTTATCTTGAAACTAAAGCATGTCAGGAATTTGGGTGAGTTTTTACTTAGAGACTATCATTATTGGCACTTGATCAGATACAGATAAGTTAGATTTCCAGCTTGTAAAGAGAATAACGCAAAAGGAATTGGAGTAGATTAATTTCACATGTTTCATTTCAGGACAGGTAGTTTTCTAAAGCACTAAGACAACATTAATATAAATCTAGATTATAATGGAGCTGTAATTTATAGGAAAAGTTTTAAAGGTTCCAGCCCAACAGTTTTTGCAGTGCTTAAAAGGTTTTTTTTTTCAATATGGTGCCAAACCAGTAAGATTCACAAGCTGTTGAACATGTGATTATTACTCTTGTTACCAAATACTTGATTGCATTCCTTGGTTTGCCCCTTACCAGGGGAACAGAGTTCTAAAGTATGGTCTGTGATTTTCTAAGAGTTAGATTTATTATCATGTTTTCCCGCTATGTTATTGCAATACCAGTTGCAAACACAACTAGGGCTTGTCCACGTCCTGTCTGTGCCCTCCACAGAGTACCAGCACTACAGAGGTTACTATTGCAACAGACAGAAAGATCAAAGCCTGAAGCACTCCTTGAAACTCACATGGGGTGTGACAAGGATGTTCAGTGCTAATATGCTTCTCACTGAAATACTGAAGGCAAGTGGTGCTGATACAGAATTTTGGAGTCTGCACTTCCAGGGAATGGGGTTATATCATCAGGATATACAATGAAAACTTAACTGAGCAGAGCACGTTGCAGGACACAGACCAAAAAATATCCTCATCAAGCCTTCTTTTCTCCAAAGATCTCTGCTAACACCATGGAAGCAATAAAATACTTAAAACATACTGCACAGAGAATAAATAAAGCCAACTGTCAAAGGACAGATCAACAGATCAGCTGGAAATATTCCAAAAATATCAGTGTTTTTAAGCCATTCCCTTTTCTGCTAAAGAGGTATCATATCTTGTTCTTTACCTAAAGCATTGCTAGACAAGAGGGAACAGATATTAAAACATTTTCAGACATGAAATTATTAGAACACTGTAGTTTTACTGGGGAAGAAATACACAGTGGAGAGAGAATATCCTTGTAGTATCTTTTCACAAATTAACTGGCAGCCCTGAAAGCCATTGCTATCCAAATCCTGGACTGATGTTACACTGGATCTCATGAAAATAGCCATAAAGTCTGGTTTACCAAAATGACTCCAATAACATTAAGCCTCAGTGAATAACAGAGCACCCCAGAAGTAGCAAAGGCAGACAGAAGAAATGGGCCAGATTTCCAACTGCCCTTGTTTATGGAAATTAAAGTAGTTGTTGAAACACAGCTCACATGTGCTCATGCAGGGTGCTTGATTTCCATCCAGCCCACTCCAATGGGAGTCTTCTAAGCAGTGTAAAATACAACACCTGGACGTTATGATGGAAGATCAATGACCTATTGCAGATTATGCTGGCTACTGTGATCCCAATGGCTTTCCTGTGCTCATCCTCACTGTGACTGGCTAGAAATGTCAGGAAACCACATGGGATGGCTGCAGATCACCCTGTCCTCAAAGACTGTGAACAACTGCAGCTTGTAAAATGCAACAATAAAGACACCATTGGTATCTGTTCCAGCTCGTTCATATGTCAACAACCACATCACATGGGAAGGTGTCCTGAATTCCAACAAAAGGTTTCCATATAGTTCTGGGGAGGAATGTGGCTTTTCAGGTTAGTTCCTGTAAATTCTGAAGACAACTTAATAGGTCAGGGAGTTTCTGTCACAGGAACTCCACCTCTGCTTCATATGAAACATGCTGAAACTTTTAGATATTCCCCTGAAGATTTTCTGAACTGTGTCTTTAAAAAACACAGTGCCCAGTGACAAACCCAGTGTCACTTTCCTGGTGGTAATGGTGCTTTAGAGTTATCAAGAGAGACGATCCAGAAGGGCAATTCCTGATAGAAATTAGAAATCTTCTGATAAAAGACAAATCTGGACTGTTTCTTATTTGCACATTTGTCTTTTACTTTATTTTCGAACACAGACTCAGGATAAGTCCAAGAGCTTCTTCAATCCTCCCAAGCTGCAGTCTTACCCACAAACTTATGAGATGCTGAACATCCACGCACTGGTTGTATTCCTATGTGGCAGACCTCTGAGAAAGGTCCCAGAAAATGGAGGCTTGTAGGTGTGCATTCCGCCAACAAAGCGAGCAATCTTTAAAAATACAGGCTTTCAGTTATGATTAAAAGGCCAGGTAGCCTCCAAGCCAGAAGAGAATAATCTCTCTGTCTCTGTGAAGTCCCTTCCTTTCCAGCGGCTGTACCGGCGGTTGCAGCCAAGCCAGAATGAAAGATGCTTTGCATGACTTTCAGTGTTTACTCTCACAGGAAGCACAGTATCCTGTCTGGCTGTTGGTATGCTCACCACCTGATTCCAGCACACTCCAAACAGCAGTCTTTTTACACAAGTGGAATGTGCTGCAGTTTAAATGCCGGGAAAAAAAAATAAGCAAGAAGGGCTGCTCTATTAATTGGTGGGTCAGCACACTATTTGCTTAAGTGTTAGCATTGAATCAAGCTCTTCCTGTTGCAGCCCAGCAGAGAGGCACAGTGCTGCATGTCTGTGCCCTTCAAGACTAACAAAATGAGGACTCATAGAGACACCACAGTCCTCTGAGTCCTCTGTGCTACAGCCTTCAGCCATTTGTGAGGGTGGCAGGAGTCAGGGCAGGATTGTGAAAGGAACTTAAGTCTGCCTTACCCTGTAGGGCAACTGATGGTTATAGCATGTGTCCAAAAATGATCCCTCCAGTCAACAGTTCTGTGACTCTATGGTGTGATTTCAGCAGTAACACCAAGTGATTCCACATTTGCATTTGGTACTGGTGCATGTGGAGGTGTGCAACTTCTGAGTCCACCATTCAGAGTATGCTGATAGGCTGGAAAAGATTCAAAGAGCCATGAGATGACTCAAAAGGTTGCAAAATAGCTTTCAGGCAGAAGAAATCAAGACTGCGACTTACTCTTCCTGTTAAAGTGTTCTTATATTCTATTGAAGCAGAAATACTGGGAATAAAACTGATCTTAGGATTTTCATTCTGGCAGATGAGAGATATAAATGAAATATGGTGGCTGTGGCCTGATGTGAAAATTTCTAATAACTGGAGCACTGTATTAAGATAGTCAGCTCCTCACTACTGACTACCTCTGAAACAAGACTGGACTCCTTTCTCAAACACATATTCAGTTCAAACTACACTGATCTGGAAATGATTTTTATTACTAGAGTCTGTGTTATATGGAGGATTAGAAGTGATGACATATTAGATTCTCTCCTTAGGTTTCTAGAAAACAAAGAATCTCCCTAGAAATTTGGGAAACCTCTGATTCCTCTTTATACGAATATTTATTGACTTTAAGACACATTTTACCAGCTCTGCCCAACTGATGTGAAACTCGCAGCTCCACCACAAGTTGTGTCTCCCAAGAAGGTGGCTCCTTGCTGAAGCTTTGCAGCTTTTTTTCTATCTAACTCAACCTGCATTTTTGGAGTTCAACAAACTTAGGGAAAGTTCACAGGTAACATTTGATCTGTAATTTCATACAACAGCTCGCTGTAAACTCTCTGCTTGTGTTGATTCAGTAACCAAGGAACCCCCAGGATAAATTTCTTAAAAACCAATTAAAAACCCCATCCAAACAGCACAGAAATGAATAATCTCAGGTTGCACACAAAACCAACTTGGCCTTTTATCTTCCTAATAAGCATAGCAATATAAACACAACTATAGGCATTGTTTTCTAATTAGGAGAATGTACCATGGGATGTTTACAGACCCCTGTGGAAATGTATGGACATTTGGTTGCTTAGCAAATGACAGAACCTGAAAGCCGTCTCAGCTAAGGCATTTACAATTAGTCTGGCAGGAGTAGAAATAAAAACTCTAGAAGCAAACATAAGGAACGGTGACCCAAGAAAGGCCAAGGCAGTGCTAAGGAAAGGTATGCAGTGCTAAGGAAAGGTATGCAGAGCTATGCCTTACCAACAACTTTTATTAGAATATTAGCTTACCACAACTTTGTGTTTGTGAACTGCTGAATTCAGACTGCTGTTGAGAAGGACTTGGGAGCACCCACACACGGAAACTGCTGTGTGGCCTGGTCTGTTGGGGCCACGTCCTCCATGTTTGATACCTGGCAGACACTGGGAGCTTCAATCCTTCAGGGCTGGATATAGCTGGGCAGACACTGTTTATGAGAGAACAGAGTGAAAAAAAATCAGTGAGAGACTCATTTGCCATGTGGAGGTGAGACCAAAGAGGTATGCATGTGGTATGACACCTACAGAATGTGTTTCCTGATGGCTGGGTGGCAGAAGGCTTTGGCCAGCTGGATTTATGGGTCTGCATCATTTCTGACTGTGGCCTCGGTCTCTGAAAGGAGAACCTCCTGGGGTCTCTGAGATGCAGCTGTGTATGAGAACCAGTTCATACTAATCCTTCAACCCCGTCTTTGCTGCGAGCCATGGAAAGCAAGATCCTGTGCTGCTGGCTTTTGTGTTTTAATAAACAAAGGAATCTAAATGGCCAATTTAATGCTTACTGCCATTGTGGTTAGCTCCAAACTACACTCTACATAGTTCTGTTTTGTAAGTGTCACAAGGAAACTGTTCCCTTTCGGTACACAGTTAGCAGTTCTGCTTCCACATTTTCTCACCTTCCTTGGTTTTATCCTCTTGGAAATTGGAAATAACAAAGTCTGATGCAAAGAAACAACATGTTATCTTTTAGGTGACGTAGTCAAATAGATGTGAGAAAACATACTGTGCACTTGCTTGTGAAAAGAACTTTCCTACTGCATCATCTCCCACTGTAGTACTGGTTGCCACAGAACAAACCTTTTCTATCCCGAATACAACAAAGAGATACATCATACAAAACTACCCTCAGACTATGTGGTCTTCGCACAACATTCCTTTACCTTGGAAAAGCAGGAGGAAACCTGCCTGCACGGTAAGTCAATCAGATAGCAATACTGCAAGCATTTACTGCTTTACTCTTTGCCCCTTCCTCACTCCCACAGCTCAAGGGCTTCACCTCCTAGTGCCTGAGTTTGAAAGGGTGAAGTTGCTGGGATTTAAAGGTTGCTCTGATTAACAGCAGCTATCAGTGTTGTTACCTGAATTAAGTTACATAAATTCTAGATACAACTTGAGAAGAATTTGTTTTTAATTTGAAACTCTGCATTTTGTGTCAGAAAAAAAAAAAAAGCATGTTCAGGTTGCTTTTGATGTTGAGGTGGTGAGAAGGTAGGTGAAATTAACTCCATTATCATTAGGTAGCTTTGCTCTTAGCCAAACAATTTCCACACCTAATAAGTGGTGTTTGCAGCAGCTCTAATCCCTCTTTAAGAGATACTTCAGATCAGCAGTTTTCAATCCTCTCGAAGATTCTTTTCCCCAGCACAAACGCACAGCTTTAAATCGCGAACTTTAGCTTGCTAATACTACCTCTCTTACCCAGCACAGGCTTTCAGCAATAGTCCACTCCCTCTGTGTTCCTATGGAGCACTAGGTCATGGCTGCTGCTCACATAACTGGCCCTATTTGCGTCACTCAGCACCAGCATTTCTGCGCAACTAGAAAATTCGCCTGCCCTTATTTTAATGCTCAGGAATATAAGGTGTGGTGGAGCAGGGGGAAGGAATGTTTGCAATGGCTCTAATCTGCAAAGATGGGTTCCAGCTGCATTTCACATACGATTTGGGGTTTGGATGAAGTTTTGACAGAATTTCTCCATGAATTATGCAAGAGGCTGCTGGAACGCTGCAAGTACACAGAGAGACTTGCTCAGGCAGCACTCAGACAACACACTGCCATCTAACACATGAACCAAATCAAAACCCACTCTGAAAGGCACAGTCTTACGCTGGGGAGGGAAAGCAAGCAGTGGACCCCCAGTGCTGTGGGGTGCCAAGGTGGGGACGGGCAGGCTGCCTGCAATGAGGTGCTGCAATGCAGCACTAGATGGTGCTGTATTTTAGAAATATCTTTGCCTTGTGGGTCCTTCTATATTGGATGAGGGCTCAGATGTGGCAGACACACACAAATACTTCTTTTAAGACACACTGCTTTCTCTCAAGGAAAGTATGGATTTTGTTTGCTATTTTATAGCATAGGATTTAACATGAATTGATTTCACAACTGCTGAGTGGCCAGTTAAAATCTCCAGGTGCTTTTGGTTTCCTTTGAGTGGGTGAAAGGAACTTCAGGGCACCATGGAAAGTGTGTCAGGAAATATGCTGTGTGCCCATGTCTGCCCTTCTCTGACAGCCTCTAGCTGCCTCCAGGGTTTACTCCTACTGCTGTTTCTAACTGAGCTTGTGCTGGGTCTGCTTGGTGCATTTCTAAAGATGCTGGGCACTGATTCAAAGCTGGCCAATTACACTCACTCTCAGCCACTCTAGCTGGCATAGCAGGGATGCAGCAGTTGGCCTGATCTATACAAGGAGGCAAAGAAGTTCTCTCTGGGACAGGAAGGACTCTGAGACACCTGCTTATTCCAGTCAGCTGTCCAAGGAGTGTGTCTACGCACACTCTCTTCCCTCTAACTCCAGAGGTTTCTTTGATCCCAGGTTCAAGTGAGTTCAGTATCCTGGCCACAAACAGGGCAGTCCAAGACAGGAAAGGGTAATTAATATCAGAAAAGATCAGGGATGCAGTGCAGCAATGCTCACTTGGCAGGAACATGAAAAAAGGAGAAGGAGATGTCTTTTAGAGGATCTGCAAGATGCCAAACCAGCTGGGACAGGTTATTAGCCTAGGAGCCAGTCTCATCAAGGGATCATTCAATTTTCTCTATAGGGCAGCAGCAATCCAGATGCAGCTTCTTAGAAGGAAAGGATGGAGCAAACATTTTTCTTTCTTTCTTTCTTCCTTTCTTCCTTCCTTCCTTTCTTCCTTTCTCTCTTTCTCTCTCTTTCTTTCTCTCTTTCTTTTTTCTTTTTTTTTTAAGGAAAAGGTGGTTCTAAGTTCTAGGCAGTTCTAGAGAGAAGGACTTCTATGAAAGGCTGTGTAGGATGTAGGTTGGCACAACCAGAGTATCTGCAGCGATGCTCCATAGCTGAGTGAGAAGTGGTTCACTACTGGTTGGGTGCTGAGCAGCCTATCCCATCATAAAGCATAGCAAGGTTTAGTTTGGCAACAGAGATGATATCTGGCTGCCTGGGTCTTAGAGGGGAGTTGTGAGCCAAGAAAGTGCTGCTCTAATCTACTGATGCACTCATGCTTGGGGCTGGCATTACTCAGAGTCAGCAGCTAAATGAAGATGAAAGGTTTGTGATCATATTTGCTTTATAGCCTGCAAAAATTCAACCAAAATTCCAACCTCCAAGGCTTGGAAAAGATGAGGTTTCCCACTGCAGATAAAACTCGGTTATGGGATGTGTTGTGCTCTAATATCAATAAAAGCTTGGTAACTATGTGAAATGAAGCCATTTTACAATGAGCGTAGGAGCCCTCCAAGATACATCCTAGTGCTATGGGAATTAGCACTCCATAGCGGACTCCACTGCCCTTAGCAAGACTTGCTCCTCTTACCTCAAGTCCCTGTGACATCTCTAACAGGACAAAACATACCTGTCCCCATGGTTCTGTATAAATTGGAGAGGTCTAAGCAGAAAGAAAGACTAGACTGCCTGCAGCAGACAGCCCGGCAACAGAATATGTCATGTCATACCTGAGGATGCTATTCTGAGAGCTCAAGACAGGTTGAAAGAAGATTTATTCCACTCACTGGGGAAAAGCATTGGAAGGGGTTGGCATCTCTCCCAGACAAGAGCGAGTGGTGCTGCAAAAACAGCCCAGGAAAAACAAAAACACGCTTCCCTTTTGTAAGGAAGACCAGCCAAACTGGGACTTACAGCCTTGGCTCAGAGTCCATCTGCAAAGTGTCTGCCACAGTTTGCCCTCATCACGACAGACTGCGTGGGCAGGAGGACACTGTTGGTCAGAACTTAGGGCAACAGGACCAAATCTTTACAACCTCTCCCAATACTGTTTACGACTAATTCTGACAGGTAGTAGGGATCAGAGCCCTGCAGCTCTCCAATCTTTGTCCTTCTCTCGCTCACCTGTCAAATAAATGGGCAAGCAGAGATACCCAAGCTCACACTGTTCTGCTTTGTTCACCCATCTCTCAGCTCAAGTTTTGACTCCTTATAGTTCTTTCAGTTTTATCAGACATAACGTTTTTTTGCATGAGTTACTTTGAAGAAAAATTGTTTAAGGTTCCTACTGCAAGCTTCAAGGGTGGAGGAAAAAAAGTCCTGAAGCTTTTCTGCAGGAGCCCAAAATAGAGAGGGCTGTGGAACTGAAGGGCAACTTGGATTAAACTATTAAAGCTCTTTCAATCAGTTCAGTTCCCAGGGGAAGATCCAAGAGTAGAGAATCCAGCCAGGAATGGCAAAGAAGGGAGTGGGAGAACCATGGGAAAAGCTGTTAGGGGAGATACCTCCTCAAATACATCTGTCCTGCAGAAAACTGTGAGTTCACGTTCATCCGGACCCTGTCACTGCCGTGGATGTGGGAAGTTTAAAACCTGCTGTGTACAGATAAGGGAGACATTACAGTGTGCTCTATTACTTACTGACCTGCCTGGAGATCCCTCAGCAAAAGAAATGAAGTCGTGCCCTGCTACCCTCATACACCCGATTTGTGTGTGGCCCAGTTTCTGACTACTCATAAAGTAGCCTCTGTTTTAGAGGATCCAACTTCTCAGTCTCTCCATGGGCAAAGCCAGGATTTTTTTGGGTTTGCGCCTGCTGCTGTCTTTGGGATCTGCCTTACTGCTCCTTCTTGAATTAGAAAGTATGCACTACTGGCAGCTAGAAGCACAGTCTCCTCTCCCCACATAAGGCCAAAGACTCATTTTTTCTCTTCTAGTTTAAATAAAGCTCTACTGTTTTGAAGTGTTATAAAGGGCTGGCTTTTGTTCTTTAACTACTGATCAGCGCCTTGCAGCTCTAGGCCATCAGGCCACCACTCTGCTCCTCTGCACCACGTTGCCAGTCTGGCTGCCTCTGGCTGGACAGAGGAAGCATCAGTCACATTCCCACCTGCATGCCCAGATAACCAAATTCACTGAATCTACCGTTGGAAATTGGCCTAGAAGTGGGGGGTGAGGCAAATGCTTTTTCTGTCCCCAGCTCAAGTTCCCCTAGACAATACATAAATACCTGACCCTGGCTGTGATACAGCAGCTTTTTCTCAGCAGAAACATGGAGACTAAGGACTCGGGGGATAGCTCCAGTAGCGTTTTCAGGCCTTAAAGCAGCCATTTCGTGCAGAGAAGACAAAGGCAGATGAGCAGAGATGAAAAAAATGGGTCTGAAGAAACAAAGCTAGTTTGTTCATGATATATAATTAAATGAGTAGCTCAGTCTATACCATACTCTGAACTATGGCTAGGAGCAATTAGAACAAATCTATCTGAGTTTAATCTACTAAAATAACATCCCCCTAGAAGTAGTTGGAAATCCTTTGTATCTGCATTTTAGTTGTGTCATTTCTCTGCCTTTAAAAGTCAATGAATGCCAGATGTGCCTGATTTTGCTTTCCAGTGAACAGGTATCTTGCCCAAACCATCCCATTTAAATTAGACACAATTTGCTGCAAAATTAGTTCTGTAGAAGTGAGAAGGGAGCAAAGGGGAAGGGACAAGCAAAACCCAAAAGCTGCCAGCATCTATCATGCAAAATGACTCTGAAGGAAATGGGGGACATGCAGCTGTCATGGCAAACAGCCACAGATTAAGGGCATGGCATAAAGGAGCATGAAGCTCTAATGAACAGGAAGAGCAAAGCCAGAGCCACAATTTTATCCCCTGTTGATATCCTACAGGAAAAATGATCACAGAGAACATTTATTGGCCCCTAACAAGATCAAGCTTAATAGCAAAGCTACACATGTTATTTACTTCAATGTTCGCCAATTGCATAAAGCAGAAATGTCTGTTGTCTGGATCCTCACTGCCTGCTGAGGTGCTTTCTCTCAGGCGGACTGTATAATAGGGAGGTAGGTTGAAAAGACCCCAGATCAGATACTAATGCTGGAGAAGATGATGAATTGCGCTGGGCCCTAGCTTAATTACAATATGGAGAGCCACGTAATGCAAAACCCAGTCCATCATGCCTCCTGCCCAGCTTGTACAACCTATGGGACACAAGCAGTGAACATTCTAAAACCTGCATAAGGTAGAATAAACCAAAGTGGGCTATCACACCCAGCAGGCTCAGTTTCATATCAGAGTGACTGTCTAACATGTCCTCTTAAAGTGCCCTAAGTTCATGAGGCCTTTTGTATAGAGGATGGATCCCACTTATGCATGTAGTAAGCCTTGGGTAGAAGAACATGTGCTCATAATGCAGGGAAATAGAGGATACTGAAATTGCAAAAAGCACAAAGAATGTCAGAGGGGACTTGGAGTATCTGGGCTGGACAGTGAGAACTGCAGAGAGTAGTGGTATGAAATCCTATAGTCAGACAGAAGAGAGACATAAGCAGGCAAGTCACTGCTCCTGTACTTGGCAGTTTCATGCCCCAGCACTCACAGCTGCAGCACGTGCTCTTGCTATATGAGTTTTCCAGAGTGTTCCTCTTAAGCATGCTCGCTGGAAGCAGTACCTGTTCAGCAGTCTTGCTACAGAGAACAACAGGCTGGTTATTGCCCACTTGTTCACACTGTGCCCATGAGCTGAACCATTTGAAATTATGCTCCGCTAGACCAAGTGTACTGTAAACCATCTCCCTCCCAACTTCATTCCATGGTTACGAGCACCTGTTGACCTTGTCTACTTCCTTGCTGCAAAGAGGAACAGTAGGGAAAAAGAAGATCCTAATGTTTAATTTTCACGAGATGCACTGTATCTGCTTTTATCGTATCCAGTAGGGTATGCCTGGTGGTCAGGGAGGGGAAACTAGCCCTGGCACAACAAAAGCAGGAGTTCTAAAAATATCCTAAACACAGCACAGAAGAAAAGGAAGAGACATCTTCATCTATCAGGCACTGTTTTACAGTTACACCCTGTAGATGCATGATTGATTGTCTGAGTATGCCTGCCACATGTGAAAGCATCCCAGGAGCAGTCAAACAGGAAAACAAAACTACTATTCTTATATTGGTATAATTGTTTTTGTTTTGTTTTGTTTTTTAACCTCCAAAAGACTATAAAAATGTGCAAGGAAACAAGATGCTGGACACCTGATCAGAGTGACAGAAGAAAACAGGAGAGATCTCAGCATTAGCATGCAGCAGCAGAAAGCAGGGTTTGGGTGTAGCAGGGGAAATGTAAACCTCTTAATGGAGCTCAGAGGGGAAAACAATGCTGACAATGCATCTGCCTGGGAAGCAATACCAGCGCATGCTCTCCTCCAGAGATGAGAAAGAAAGCAACAGACACGAGAAGAAAAAAAGAGAAGGCAAAAAAGGAGTGTAGTCTGAAAGGATGAGCTGTGAAGAAGCTATGGACAAGAGGCTCAAGATTTTCTAGGAAATGTCAAGTCCTTTCAAAATTGGTGGGGTGCATAGAAAAGGGAGCCAAAGACCGAGCAATCTCCATGCCACTGGCCCTGGCAGCAATCTGCACAGTCCTTCCTGCTCCTCCACCACTGCAAAGCACTCTGTTGCCTCTTACCTGGCTTGTGGTGCTGGTTGAGCTGGGAGACTTGCTGCTTGAGCAGTTTGGGTTCAGATGCTGTCAGGGTAGCTGCAGGGTCCAGCTCCAGCAGACAAGTCCGTACTACGAAAATAAAGCATCAAAGCTCACTGAGAAGTTGATAAGGGGGAAAAAAATGGGAGAAAGGGATTTTCTTCAGCTTAAAAATACTGTCTAAGCAACTTTGTTGTACTGTTTCAGGTCATGCTGCTTCCATGTGGCATCAGGCAATGTGAACTGCAACACAGTTGATGCAATACAGAAGGAAGTACCCATTACCCACCAAAGGCTTGGAGCATCAAACAGGCTGTCAGTAGCTGTTTCACAGGGAGTACTGCTTGCATGGTGCTAGCATTAGTTCAGCTCCTGAACTTCTACTGAATCACAGTTTCATTGTATTTCCAAAGTTGGAGTCACTAGGAGGAGGCAGATATGTAATACCACAGAGCCAGCTAGCTCTTACCTGCTTTTGTTATCAATTGGCTCCGGTTTTGGTGTTAACTCTCTGCCCCCATGTGAAATACAGCAGGAGTAGCATCTGGCTGGAAGGTCTTTAGAACAAATGCATTCAAATCATCAACCACTGTACTGACAGTTCTAGCTGCTCTTAAGTTCAACAGGATAGATTCCCAGCCCTATCAGAGTGATTCAGAGCCATGAATTCAGTTCCTTCACTTCTAGAATTTGAGCATGACTCTGGGATCTGAGCCTGATCAGGCAATGTGCAGTCCCATCAAAAAACCCACAGTATTTCCACAAGCTGCTGCTATACAGTACATGTAGTGATGACTCACAATTGCAGATAAAATTGTTCTGATAGTAATGAAGTTAATCTGTGAATCTTCTTATATGGTACAAATCAACCATTTCCTTTCCCTTGCTTCAAACAAAGGCTGGTAGGAATGCTTTACTCTCATCTGAAACTGAGTTTATCAACTCACAATGTACCTGAAATTCCACAGAAAAGAGACATTTCTGTCTCAGGATATTCACTCACAGCATCCCTGCCAAAGCAAAGAATTCACTGGCAACATGTGGTGCTGCTTCATAGAAGTGAGGTAGAATCTCCCCCCTTCCCAGGCTCTAAAATCAAAATCTCCCTACGTGCAGAGACTAAAGAGGCAAAACTGATCTTTCACGTAGGAGTCATCCCCCTCAACTTTCCTCCAGGCCACCACTGCAAGGCAAAAGCAAATGAGAGACTCTAGTTTCCTCCCCAAGGAAAGAAATAAAACAAATAAAAAGAACAGACATGACAGAAATAATTTGTCAAATACAACACTAGAGAGCAAGTCCTGCTCCTCACTGACCCATGTGTAACCTCCTTACAGCTAGCTGGGACACACACATGAAAATAAGGGAAGAATTTGGCATTGGGACTTTGAAAAACATCTGAGAAAGCTCCACCCTACTAGCATTATTTTCTAAATCCATTCTGTCTTCCATGATGCAGAAAGTTCCATTGTCTTAATTTAACGGATGGAAGGACAGAGAGCCGCAACGTAACCTCATTTCACTGGTGAAATCACAATTAGAAAAGTTTTTATCATCAAACTGCTTTGTTTCAGCTCATGCCTGACATCACAAATGCTTTCTCTACTGTCCCTTAGCTCCTTTTACTTCTATTTACTTCTCCTGCAAGCAGAGCTGTGAGCGTACCAGCCGCAGCATCTCCATTTCAAATGGTTTGGCTTTTCTTTCCACAACACTATTTCCTGACTCTTTTTCCAATCTGTTGCTTGCTGAGCAGAGGATTAGGAGAAACTGAATCAGGCAGAAAAAGGTTTTCTCTAGGCTGGCCTACAAATACTACCTTTTCCCTCTAAGCTCAGGTACCCAAGCAGCTCCTGCTTTGTGCTGGATACACAGAAATCTCCCTAAATTATGTGCATGTGCGCAAAGGGATTGTTTTGAAATCGAACCTTATGAAGTGTATCTTGAGCCTAGCTCAACTTTGGACACACTGTTGAAATTTGGATTTAATTAATTCCACTTGAGTTTTGAAATGGTGCGATACATTTTTCAGAGGTTGGGGGGGGGGGGGGGGGGGGGGGGGGG
>PPHD01000579.1:0-25868 GCA_002909625.1 Bambusicola thoracicus | reverse complement strand
GGTCCCCCCCCCCCCTCCATTTCCTGGATCAGAGCCTCAACCACATTCATGGAAACACTGAAGGGAAAAAAATCCGTAGCAATAATTCACCAAGTGGGAACTGAAAACATTTGAAGAAGAAGGAACCTCTTGGTCTTTGGATGCTGGGAATAATTCAACCTCTCCTCCTAATTCCCTGAGGCTCAAGCAGCCCTTTTTCCGGCAGAGCTGTGGTTATTTGAGCAAGCTGCCCTGGGGACAAGTGCATGTTACTTGTAGGATTTGGGCTGGGAAGATCAAGCACACAGATTTGTAGGCAAGAAGGGCTTTGTGTTTTAATAACTGCCAGCAGACCCACAGAAGAGCCCAAGCTTTCAGGATGAAAAGTCCTCTGCGACAGGATTCAGCTTAGATATCTTCGAAGCATGCAGGGAAGTGAAGACATGAGCATCATCTCCTTCATACAACATTCTGCAGGTAACGAATGTACAAATTGAGGTCTCATACAGCCTTTATGCTTCGTTACTCTTTTGTAGAGATGTTTCCCAGTGAATAGTGTGCCCAATCAATAAAATTAATATTGCTCAATAAGCAGTAAGCCATCTGCTCTGTATGTGCCATTTGCAGCTGTGCAAACAGTACCATGGAACATGGTATTAGACCACTTCTCCCTTCAGAGACTGGCGTTGTATGAGATTTCCAGGACAGTGAGGTGCCTGAATCTTTAGGAAGAGGTGCCAAGACAAAAAGCAAATGAGGATGCTGCCATGGTGTCCCCACAATCTTCTGCAGGTGAAGGATTCTTAGAGACCCACCCTGATCGCAACGAAAACCCCACGTTGGGCCACTGGAGGATCCTAGGATTACCCTTCAACTTCTCCTTAAAAAAAATAGACAACAAAACAGGTGCCAGGTTTCCAGAAAAAAGATTTTTGTCTTCTGCCTCCCAGAACAGTCCCACCAGCATCACAGGGGCCGAGAAGGAGGATGAAAAGGGCAGGAGATCTCTGCATGGCAAAAGGGAAAAAAAAATATGTGTCATCTTGGACTATCTGGTCCTGATCAGCAGTGAGCTGTTTGCAGGTATGCAGGGTGAGAATTGGGTGACACAAACTGATCTGAATTAGGAGTTAGATTCCTGATGTCCTGACTGCTAGGAGAGCAGATCATGAAGCAATTGCTCCCTCCTTGTAAAACACAGTCAGAGCAGCAGAATGTGTTAATGTCTGGTCATCACCCAGCCTCCACTCTTTAAGCTGCTAGCAGGTAAAAGTACTGCCAACCTGCATGGAAAAAACATCCATTTCCAATCTGTCACGTTTACTCAAATCCACTACACATAAAACTAGAATACACATGGGGCAATGCATATACCACTGGTCTAAATTCCCCTTCAAAAATATACAGCATGACCAAAGACAAACCACAATCCCACAGCCGCGCATACATTTCAGTACAGATGCACTACATAACTATAGTTTCCTTTACCTCTAAGAAGAAATAATTTCATCCGTTTTGTACTTCTGTGTTTAGTGATAGCTAACTGGATCTCATCCAAGATTCTCATCACCTTTAATGACTGCTGAACCCAAAGAAAATCAGCAAGCAAAAACTTGATTGACTTCAAATTTACTGAACTGCAGACCAATAGTCTCCTCTTTACAGACTACAGCGTCTGTAGATTTTAGCTCTCTGAGTGATGCAGACAGGAGACAGCAGTGGAATCAGACACCTCTCTTGAATGGTCCTTCCAACACCACTAGCCCAGGCACTGGGTGGCAGAGCAGAGTCTTTCTTCCTCAGCAATTGCACCTCATAGTTAAAGATAAAGAGTTTCCGAGGTAGAAATTCTTTAATAAAACATTTTTATATCAGTGAAATGCTTGTTTATTGACAGAAAATATTTGGATACAATTAGCACCTTGAAGTACCTTTGTTTTGATGAACTGTAAATAGAAGTGATCCATTTTGATTTGAAACGACTAACTCAGTAGCTTAAAACAATATGAAAAAAATTAAAATGGAAATGAGTTAAGGCTTCTACTTGAACCAAGATGCCTCTTAAATGTCTTGGCATGAATGTTGGCTTTTCCAAATCTCTTTACACTGTTTATTTCTAAATACCGGATGTCTGGTTTGCTCAGTGTGTGCACATGTGTGCGTATGAAGTATTTGCCTGGCTTTTCTGCCCCAGCATCACAATCCTAACACACAGACTTGAACTACGGGCACCGAGGGGGAAAATACAGTAGACAAAGAAGGGGCAGGAGATAGCACAGATTGTGTTTGGTTTTCCACTCAACCAGCTAGGTTTCTTCAGAAGCTGTTCCTGTATTTCTGGGGAGCAGAGAGCCTTTGTAATTCAGAATAAAAACTTTTCTTGCCCAGCATGCTCCCTAGCAGGGCAAGGTCTGTAATAACTAACACCGTAACCATGTGCGGTATCACAAGGCATGTTATTTCATCTTGGTCCTTCCAGCACCCTGACTGGAGAATCTGTGCTAATTACTGCTAATCACATACAGATTGCCTTTCTAAGGATCTAAATCTTCAGCTTCATAGCAAAAGCACAGCTTGGGAATGATGCTGGTCATCTGCCATCCAAAAAGCAAGAGCTGGCTGGGCAGGTAACACCAAGACTTTGTCTCCTTTCACATTTAAGAGAAAAGCAGTGTTCTTGCTTTTGGGCTGCTGCCAGAGCTATTTCTATCAAATGAACCCACCGTGGACAGCAGACTGTGCAGTCAAGGATTTAACAAGCCAAAATGTTTCCCATGATATTTGGGCTACTAAAGACACACAGCCCAGCACAGCAGGTTTCTTCCAGCAGCTAAACTGTCAGCCATGGGCGTCCCTTGCAGTCTGTGAACACAGGCTGGGAGCACAAAGGGCCAGGCACGCTCTTCGACTTAACGAACCACAGAAAGACCAAGCCAGCATGACAGCAGACGCAAACAAGAATGTAATTAGAGGTGGATTATAAATCTTTGGCTAGGTACCTGGAAACACTTGCATTGTGAGAGAAAGCCTTGCTGATGGCATTTGGGCTTAATTTAGGTCACGATTACAGACAGGGTGCTCTGAGCTGGCAGGGGTCAGATGACAAATCAAAAACAGGCTCCTATTTGTCTTGACTCCTGCTGCTGGCCTCACCTTTCCAGCCCCAAAGCCCAGACAGAAGCAAGCACTGTTTTCCCCTGGCCAGCTGGTGAGCAGCAAGTGTGGTGCAATTCATGCTCACTCTGCTTGCACTGTGTCTGTCCACAGAGCAGGAAAAAAAACAACACAGTTAAGTTCTTTTGCTCTAAAGAACATTTTTATGTCCAGAAAGCAGGAGAGCTCCAAACCCAGTGAGGGGAATGTACAAGTTAGTTGTTGTGTGGGGAACACCAGAAGACATAGGCACTGCATGCTATGATGTACACAGGGAACCCAGAGACTTTTGCAAAGATCTCTGTGCCACTCTGCACAGAGAATGTTTCTTGTCAGCCAGAGTAGTACCTCAGATCATGGCAGTTCTAAGACTTTTACTGGCTTGTTTCTTTCTCCGTGCAAAAAGAGGAGAGTGGCAGAAACTGGCAGGCAGACCTTCAGCCAGGAGGGAACCAGTACAATAGATGTCTACTCCCAAGATCACTATTTCTCTAGGTAGATCTTTGCCAAGTTTGGGCTATCACTGAAGAGTGTCTTGCTCTTGATATTGAGATTTGAAATTATCTACCCTGAACTGTCTCTCTTTCAGTGTGACAAACTACCTAGATAGGTCTGGAATAACATTTAAACCTGTACACATCGTCTCAGACATGTGCCTGTATATGGGACTCAGCGGTAGAGCACTAAACTTCAAAACTCTTTGCTCTTCCCAGAACCACACCATGCCAGTGGCATCTCCAGCCAACTCAGAACCTCAGAGCAGTATCTCAACCTCAATATAGAGTGAAAGGAACCATGACTTACCCAAACCTGAAGAGCACGTGCTTGACAGAGCAAGAGAGAGACTTCAGACCTCTGAATCCCACCACCAGATCATGCCGTCTCTTCTAGAATATCTCAGGGCTATTTTCTACTCTTGCCTATGTAGGATAGAGCAGCCACCTTCTGACCAGTCCAGGAGGTAAACCTGTGACAAGAATATGGAAGGAACATTAATAAATGAGCTGAGTTTTCTAAGAGTTGGATGGTGTTTGAAGTGTTAATGGTTGAAAGCTACTGTGTGATTTAAAAACTAGCTGGTGTGGACACTGGCTGGCTTTGTTTGAGGTTGTTTACATTACAGGCCCACCGGCTCTCATTCATCTCCAGAGAGGCATATTTATCTGTCACTTGAACTGAACCTTGACTGACACTTCATGCAGATTTTCTTACATTGGGTGGCTGGTCAGTGAGTCCTGCCAGGAAAGCAATACAAAAGTAGCTGCAAACGTTGTGGTCTGATCTGAAATCCTTCTGAGTTCCTGCAAAGCATCCCTCTGATATTGGTAGGCTTTGGATGGGAGCCATCACAAACAAGACACATGCTACAGCACATCACAGTTATTTCTATCCAGGAGAACAAAACAAGTTTCTAGGGGGCAACCAGCAGCTGGAGAAGGGAGTAGGTGTCCAGTCTCCTGGGTCTTGCCCCAAGCAACCTCTTGTGCCCCATCAAATTCTTTTCTGGGCACCCCATCCATTCTATTGCCGTGAGACCCTTATAACCATCAGTTTTATTAGTAAAGCTTTACATGGTCTTTTCCCAGCCCCTTTCCCTGCATCAGGGCACAGTGCAGCATGGCTGCTTGAACCAAATACACATGGATCAGTGCTACTAACCATAGCCATTCTGTCCTTGGCAGACATAGCTTTTCTGCAGAGCCCCACAAGGGCCATTTGATGCTTTTCAGTTCACAGTTCTCTAAATAACTTGCTAGTGCCAGAGGGCACATCTGCTCTACATGTGTTCCCCAGCAGACAGGTGAGATTTGGTATCACCTGCCTAATCTGAAGACATTTTTGTTTGCATTTTGGGGTTCTTCTTTCAACAGCTCCGTTTTCTGTGTTTGTCTGAAAAATATCAGGGCAGTGTGTGGAGGTGCAGAGCCTCTGAACAGGAAGGAGGAAAAAGATGATCTGTGAAAAGGGCTGGAAAATTTGGAGAAGCAAAAGGAGAAAAATAAAAGGAATGTTAGGTACTGTATTGTGTGGTGAACCTGTTTGTAGTCACCCAATTGTTCATTCTTTCCCAAGTTCAATCCAGACCTGCTGTCTTGCTAGTCAGCGCCTACACAAGTGATTCTGTCCCCCCTCAAGGGATCCATTCTCCCCACACAGTGGCCATATTTTTGCTGCAGCCATGGTGACTGAGGAGGACAATGGTCCCAACCTTTGCTGTCCTTGTTGATGCTGAACTCCTGTTGAGTGCAGCATCAGACCACTGAAGAAGAGTAGAAGGCCCTACTAGATGTATATGCATGTCCTTTTAGCAATTAGTAGCAGGAGATGAAAGCTCTTAGTGCACAAAGGCCATAGGAGATGATTCATGTTTCATAGTGCTGCTCTCCAGGGCCCTGTTCCCCGTGGCTCTGTGCTCAGCCAACTAGAAAAAGATGCTTTTTAAATCCAGTTACATTGGTACTTATATGCCACAGCCAATTATTTCTCTGTCAAATAGTGCTCGTTATGGGCAATCACTTATTTCAGTGCAGAAGCCTTCTTGCTTGGCAAGGTGGGAGGCACACTTTGCATCGGGGCTCTCAGTGCTGTCTGTGCCCAAGAAATGTGGAGTTGCTGGGAGGTGTCACAGACAGTACACTGGAGTCACATGGGGATGGTATAAGTTTAACAGCAGCCCAACAAACACAAGCAGCTAATCCACCAAACATGGTCTATGAGACCAGCAGCATGTGAGTGCACCCTTCAGTATAACCTGGCTTCTATAGCAGTATGGTTTCAGCCAGACAGGCCCATGACAATATCAAGGCCAGTGTGCTGTCTTGGGTTAGATTAAGAATATCTCATTTTTCTGCCATTTACTGCCATCTCAGAGGAGTGGAATAACAACTCCAAAGGCAGGAATATGACCCACTGGTTAGCTGTCAGCAGAACACAAGCATGCAGTCCTCCTGCGTGCATCAACTTAGACACCGTGGCAGCAGGCATGTTTTCAGCAAACATAGCTGAAATTATAATTTTAAGTTATGTAAAAGCTGATGACCTTCAGTTTTAATCTGCCAGCATTTTTTTAATAACAAACTCAGGATGATCCTAAATTTTATCCACCCAATGCCACTGAGTTTGGATACTCAAGACCCAGGTATTTGTTGTTGGCATGTGAAAACATCAGTTACGATTTTGAGAGTGACTTTGTGCTATGATGACTTGCGAACCTACCCTAAGATATAGAGAAAAGGCATTATTTTAGCTGATCTAGAAATGCACTAAGACTGCACAAATAACTCAGTTACAGGAAAGAACAGGGCAGATGCCAAGCCTGTTAGGGGAACAGGAAGAAAGAGGAGATAAAGGTAACTTATGTATTTTAAAAATAAATCAATAAATACAACCCTTGTTTTACTGTTTTTCCCCCAACTGACTAAAATATGCAATTAGCTCACTTACAAATCAATCACCAATGGCTTATAGACAAACTGCTTCAAGCTCTTGTTTGCTTTCCATAACTTCTGAAGGCTGAAATGAATGCTCCCATGGAAAAATCACTAACAAGTTTCTAGCTTGGTGTGTCTTCCAAAGTTACATGAATTTCAGTAAAACCAAGACATTTTCTGAGAAATTTTCAATCCCCTCCAGCCCTTCAGCTCCCCACACCTCCCAGACAAACTGCTGAAAAGGGATATTCGTGGTAAAATTTCCATTTGGATAAAGAACGCTTCATTAAGGAACAGAACATGACGCTGAATAAAGAGTTCAGTCCAATTCTAGCCCAAACACTGGCTAGATGTATTTTCCCAAACTGCTTTTCTTCATCTCCTTTCATACCATTTTCCTGCATTTTTTTTTTTAATGGAAAAAGGTATTCCAATAAAAAGGACTCGGAGGGTCCCAGTTTGAACTGTACAGAGCTTTTATAGCTCCTGGGCGCTTACAGCAGATCGGGGCTTTGTTTGTTTTAAATATGCATTACATTTATTCCAAATAAACTCTATAAATCAATCTTAGTAATAGAAACCAGAAAAGTTTATGCAAAACAAATATAGAAAGTCATAAATACTGTGTTTAAGATGTCATTTTTGTGGCTGGTATATTTCTATGGTATGTTTTTACTGTTCGTGGGATACATTTTTCAGAAACATAAAAATCTTTCCTCCTCTCCATTCTCTATAGGTTTATCCCAAAGAAATAATGAGGCTAGCTCCATAAACCAGCATTTATTAAATCCAAATGGGCACTCCATCTTACAGTAGCTTTCAATATAATCTATTTGATCTTTCAAAGTAGTTGGAAAATGATTTCAAGGGGAACTTTCGCAGAACAAATTAACTTGAAAGAAGAGAACATTTTATACCCCAAAGAGGGAGGAAAGCAATTTCCCCAGTTTGTTTCTGCATTCCCCTTAGCCTGACTGCAGATAGAGCTGTTTGAAGAGGCACTCTGGCTGCTATCGCAGGATCTCAGCAGTGATGCCAGCAGCCAGGAAAAGCAGGGTTACAGACCCAAAGGATGGGGCTGTAGGCCCACAAGACTATAATCAAGACAAGTTTGGTGACATTTCAGATTGCAGAAGAAATAGAAAAGAACAGACTCATATGGAAACTGAAATCTATTTGTTCAAGTCAAAATAACAATCTACCTCTTAACAGTTATCTTTCTGTATTTTTGGAGAGACTTTAGTTCCAGCCTGCAACATCTCTTTAAAGAAGAAAACCATCATTGAGGCTATAGCTTGGTCAGCAAATCTCCAACCTTAAGAATGCAAAACTTCAGGCAGTGCAGGCCCATAGTGCTGGAGGTGAAAGCCCTGCCTCACATGGGGTGCCAGCAGTTACTTCCAGGAGGGAAAACTTCAGATTTGCACAATCTAAGCCAGCATCTATCAAGTTTTTCTTCAGTAGCCGTGAGGAAGGACTCAATTCTTACTTTAGAGGTGGGGAAATGGGGATACTTTGTAAAGATAAATATAATTTGACCAAGCCAGAAAATACCCAGTGCCAGGCTCCAAAAGCCTAATTTTGTTGTCCTAGCCGTAACTACCTATCCTACTTCACTAATGATAGGGGTGAACTTTGAGATCTTTGCCCTTTCAGTGCTGGAGGCTGAATTTGCAGGTAAGTCTTTCTTGGCTCCCAATGAAAGGTTTGCATACCACTCAGGAATACAGAAACCCTTCTGGTGGACACACATGCTGGGGAGATTGCCTGCTGCCAAAAGCACAAACATCATCACCTCTCACTGGACACCTACCTCCTCCAGCACCCAACAGCCTGCCCAGAGCCAACAACAACCAGACTCCAGACAAGGGTTACCTACTGGCTTGGGGCTGTAAGAAACCTCAGTTCACCTATAATCACCTTTCTCAGCACAAGCAATCTTTGTCTGAGCTAAGAGCCATGGCCAGGCACTTCCCTCTGGGCCAGCTACAGACTGCTTCCCCACATTCTCTGTAACTTCCAAGAGGAACAAAATCATTTGCTGCTCTGTCCTTAAAACCAGACAAGTGGTTTTATCACATGCTGCTCAGTGGATACCATGTTCCAGCCCTAAGGTGACTGTGTATCACTCATTTAAAGCAGGACTAGGAGATGGAGGCTAGGAAGGGAGGCATGCTCTCATCTGTTTCCTGAAGCGGTTTTGTGCAGCTTAACTCACACTGGCAAGTCTTCTGTTCTTGTTCTGCAATTCAAAGCAATTTCCCCCTCATTTTTTTCCTAGGAGAAAGAGAAGGAAATTGCAGAAGGACACTAGAAAATCAATTCAAGCAGAAGAGCACCACTGAACAGGGTACAGACCATGCTATTAAATTACACAACTAAAACTGGATGGTTGGAGCAGGTACGGCTTTTCAGGACTCCAGACATCTCTGCACCACTCATGGAGCTGCAGTCATGGTGTATCAGGTGCTCTGGGCATTTCAAAGGGAGCTGTGTGGCGACAGTATCCCAGAGCTTTTGCTATAGCCAACTTTGAGAAAGACCATTGACAGGGAAGAGAACTGTAACAAATGCAAAACTCTCATGACATGGCAGGAAAGTATTTAAAACAACCTTGAACTCCATGGCTGGCTAAACCTACTGTGTTACTCTGCACATGCAGAGAAACAAAACAAGTCAACCTCTTCAGCTGGCTAGATAATCAAGCAGTGCATGAAAGCATGCAGAGGGAGACTGAACATTCAACACTGTGTGTTGACTGAGAAAAGAAATAGTACAGCATCAAGCCCAGCAGAAAGCACCTCCTGAGAGCATCACTAAACATCCACCACTTCTTATTCCAAAGAGAAGAAACAACTGAGAGAACCATTATTTGGAGAGTTTTAGGTGGATCAGAATTCCTTCAAAATGACTGTATGTTGGCCAAGGCTTTGCAAAAAAAGGCTGATAATGCTTCAGAATGGGAGTGCAGAGAGAGATAAGGGTATATGTAACATACTGGAGATGTGGGGCTTGAAGAACTGGCCAGCAGGCTGGGTGTCGCTGTGCAGCAGGGTCTGCTGGGCCGTTCAGCAAGTTGCCATGGAAGCAGAATTGCCATGTAATAAAGTAAAGGCAAGATGTGTAGGAGCAGGGGATTCCTTATGCAGCCTTTGGCAAGCTGCTGGAGGGAGGAAGCATGCTCCTGCAGATGCAGAGGAGCTGTCAGGGGACAGGACGCTCCTCCCAGTTTGGCAGATACTTTGCAGATGTTTTAGCCAAGTCACGTTTTAACAGCCTCATGCCTCAGTTTCCCCAGCTGTAAGCTATTACAGGGATGTTTTGTGGCTGAATACAACCCTATACCCACAAAGCAAGCATAGCTCTTTGGACAGATGATCCCAAGGAGTATAAAGCATTTACTTGAGATTTTTTCTTGTGCTTCTCTCTGATCTTGATGCTGTCACCTAAATAATTTACAACGTGAAGATGGAAAGAAAAGACCAGAAGCAATCACACCAAAGCATTCAGCCTCCTCCAGGCATGGCCCAGGAGTTTTGAGTTCTGGGGAAGGAAGGAATGTGCTTTCCCCACTCCGCCCCCTGCCAGACCTTCTGCATGATGACACTGTTGATCTTTTTATGGATCTGGGGACTGATAGACTTTGAAGTCTGAGTTTGGCACCCCCAGTTATATGCTAGGACTTGAAACGATCAAAGTTACCAGCATTTTCTGAAGCCTCATGAATGAACTGGCTTGGTAATGGGAGCTCAGAATTCAAGGTTAGCTCCTAATCACCATAACAGTGCCACAAGCACACTGCAGGCAATCTGGTGGCCATTCCTTGTCTGCTTGATGTTAGACACGACATGAGCTTCAGCCTGAGGGCAGGCTACAGCACCATGAAACACTGTGCTACTTATCTGTTCTCCAGCATGAAGGATACACTCTGCAAGTAATTCTAGCACAGGATTTCCTACGTGAAATCCAGACCTTCAACAAAGGCACTAGTGACAACAAAAATCTTAGTTTAGCTTTTTAGATCCCAGCTAGAGCTTACAGATGTGGCAGACAAGCAAAAATACGGCTTTGTTTTTTTGAGTGTGACTTCGGTTTAGGAACTGCAGTCTGTTCTGAGTGCAACATGGTCTGATTCTATACAGGTTTTTTTGGCGTCCTAGTCCTTATTAAGTGAACACATTAACAGATTTGGCCTGGATGGGACAGAAAGAAGACATGGAGTGGCTCTGAGTTCACAACTGCCTATTAACAGGCTGAGAGCAACTCTCAAGCGAGGCATGTGGGACACAGACATGAGCTGCTTCCAGCCTGGTGTGTCTGGAAGGGGTGAAGGGAAAGAGCTTTGTGAGCAGTTTTACAATCTGCAGCCTGCGTGTCAAGCCACCAGCCTACATGATGTGTGTCAGGTGCTCAGGTATAAATCAAACTCCTGAATATGAGACTTCTTTGATTAACGTGCCCATTCACTCTCACATTCCTTGCAATGCTCTTTGAAATCTGAACAAGCAAAGCTCTGTCCCAGCATCCCCATTAACTGCTGTACAAGCAAGTTCCCTGGTGGAGAGAGGAGCAGGAGGACACAGGCTGGTCAAACAGCCTTTTGATAGGCCAGGCTTGCTCAGCATAGAAATGCTGGCTGAGTATGAATTCCAGCCATGAACTCTTACTGCCCTCAATACTGAGGTCCTCTTTGGGAGGACTGCTCAGGGTGACAGCAGACCAGCCCCTGACCCTTCACTGCTTGAACAGCTGTCCTTCAGATTCCAGCCTTGCAGTTTTACAGCATTTCACTATACAGAGTGCCCAAGATTGACACCACAAAGATACTTGCATGTTATGCCACAACAGTCTGTGTCACCCTCGTAACCAAAACCCTGTTTTTTTCCCCTGGATTTATGGACATTAACCAAAAGCCATGAATTCCCAGACTCCCCAGGCACTAATAGATTGTAAATGAGCCAAGTGATATTCATTGCATTTCAAAGGGACCACTGAGACGTTACCAAAAATGTCTTTGGAGTTTACAGTGCACCTCATGAATACAGTTTATCAGTATCTGTCCTAACTGGGAAGCAGTTATAGGCTGTAAAATTCACATCACATATCCTGTTACTGAGATATTGTTCTTGGCCCAGAGGTTCAGTTCAAAGACACCCAAGCCTCATGCCTGAAATTCAAGACCACCCCTCTGCTTCCCATTCACCCCACGGCGAGGAGATTAATTTCACCCTTTACTGTGACTTTCCTTTTTTTTTTAACTGGAAAACCATTAAAAACCAACGTGCTGTTCACAGACATGTCACAGCTCTGAACTCAGTCTGATCTTGTTGAAAAGCAGCCCCGTATTTACACTGCCCAACAGAAGTCCAAAGTGAACTGCTTGATTAAAAACATCAACAATTTTAGCAAGTCAGACAATATTAAAACTGGGAAGACTGCATTTGTCCAAGAAGAACACCTCCTGAGAGCACTCAAAGATCACATTCAGAATGAAAGCAGAGCGCACAATGAAAACATAATCTACAGAGTTAGAAGGCTTCATACCTCACATTAAGAAACTTACCATCTCCATTCTACTCTTTAGCTGCTTTGCACATCCATTCTGCTTTGAGTGATAACTTTGTAAATTAAGAATTCAAGGAGGTATCAATAGTCCAATAGTTACACATCCAACTGGAACACAGTCAGTTCTGGGGATGTAAGAGCTCACACTGATGTGCAGCCACCCAGTTCCTCTCCCTTTGATCTGAAAGCTCCTTTAAGTACACACTTTGACTGATAAAGTCTTGAAGAATATCAGATCTTTGAGTAAGAACTGAAATCAGCACTGCGTTTATCAAGCGCCATCAAATGAAAAGGTCATTCAGAAGTCCTGTGTGATTTAATAAATGCATGTGTAATTTAGCTGCTTGAATTTCTTATTAGTGAATGTAATTGGAGCATTTTAGTTTACTTGCCATTTCTACACTAAAAGCATTTTCATTCTTTATGAGGCAGTCAGCAGGTGTACACATAAATTCATGTCAACATCTGAATACTACTTATTGCTCATTTAACTCAAAAATAAAAAAACAGACCATGTCTAAAAAAATAAACCAATAAAAGGAAAATGCAGAGGAGTTGGAGCAGTGGTTTTCAAAGAAAAAAAAAAACCAGGGAGGCTTTCTCAAATACTTTTTGCAAGCACTGTTGTTATAGGTGTTTCCTGAGGAAGTGACGGACTTTTCCCTCTCCACCCCCCCCCAAGTCTCACACCCTTCAGTTTGTATTTTTTCTCTTTAAGCACAGAGTCTGAGAGGTGCAGGCAAAGAACAGCAAGCAAGCACAGTCAACAGTTATTTAGCTTTGCTCAATCTATGATGGGAGGAGAACGAGACTTTTTTAATGCTAATTCAGTAAAGCAAAGCAGGGAATAAAGGTAGTCTTGTGCTTAATTTCAGGCAGGTGCTTCACTAAGCTATGGCCTCCACAAAGCCACACAAAAGCATCAGTGCAATTAAACACCCTCTAGTTATTTTATGACTGTGCTTCACTACAGTGCTCTTGCAACTGGAAGCCATCTGGCTGGGGATGTTTTTATGTTGTCTGATTTTGAGCTCAAGGCACAGTGAGGACTCCAAGCCCTCCACTTCTCCAGCAGTGTGGTCCTACCAGGGCAGTGCTGCATGAACACAAAACCCCAGTTATGGGCAGTCCTCACACAAGGGGATATATGAGCCTTCAAAGTAAGGATAACTTTTTATGAATTGGCCACTGCCTATTGCCACTAACAAATCTGATTCTTGCTTCCTCCTCTCAAATTTGGAGATCTCAAAAACTTAATACGACCTTAATAGAGGTGACAAGCTCTACACCTGACCCACAAATCCTGCAGTTCAGAGCTGGACTCCAAAGCCTTGTGTAGCTGTGCTGGTGCTGCCACTGGGATTTCATTGCTAAAAACCAAAAAGAAGGCATCTGGCCTCTCTGTGCATACAGGGATTCAGCTCCACAGTACAGCACCTTCTCAGTGGAGTGTGTCAGCTCAAAGACTATTGCATCTTACAAATTCAGCCAACAGTTGCTTCTATAGGAGCACACACTGATCCAAGGCACAAGCAAAACGGTCCCTTTAGGACCCTGTTGCTATTGCATTCTCAGCAGTCACTGCAAGTCTTTCACTCCTTTCCCCTTGTCTTCTTGCTCTTAGAAAACCAGCGTGGCCAATTACCTTCTCTGCTTTCACAAACACCTTTCCTAGCCATTTGAAGTGGAACACTCAGTAATGAGGTGTTACTTCTGTGACTAACAAGTTTCCAGGCTGCTAATCTAGAATTGCTGCAGGAAGGCAATATTTTACTCCCATTGGATTAACATTCTTACATTCAACTGTGCAAAGAGGTTGAAACCAAATCTTGGATACCCTGAGTGTCAAGAGCCCTGAGGAAAGCTACTGCAAGGTCCAGACTTTGCTCTTCATGCAGAAAAGATTTTAGTTCAACTCATTCCAGCTTATGCTCAGGTTGGATCCTACAGGATACAGGCTTTGGTGACAACTTTGTGCATCATTCGAGGGCAGCTGCCCATGTAACTGATCAAATGAAAGCACCAACAGTATGCAGAAGTGCTAAACCGTAAATCAAGGCAGAGGGCAGAGCTCTGCTCTCAGTGCAGACACACAAGCAGCTGGCGAAGCTGTCCTCTGGTTTTACATTGACACGCCTCCTTTCAGTTCAGCATAGAGACTCCTGATCAGCACCATCACTGAAAAAATCAAGCCAGCAACCCCTACCTCAGCTGAGGTTGCTAGTTAATGAGAACAGGGGCAGCACATTTTGAGCAGCAGACTTCCATGGGCTTTTCCCATTGTTCCTTAGCCAGCATTGATCAGGGAACTAAAAAGGGTTGCGCCAAGTTTTCAAAAGATTTTAGTGTGAGCGATGCAGACCACATGTGCTGAATGGTAAACAGCTCTTGAGAACCAGAATAAAAAGGTCTTTACAGTCCATGCAAACAAAAGTAAATGCCAGAATCTAAATGAAATGGAGCTTTCCAAAAGCCTGAGGCTACTAAGATGTCAGAGCTGAAAATGTAGCCTTGTTTCTTAGAAAGCCCTAAAGAACATCCCATTATCGAGAGGTGACCCTGTCCTGTTCCCAGCAAAGCAGCAACATCCTTTGATTCTCTTTGCATTTCATCCCATCTGAGAAGTGCCTGTTCCTATCAGATTTCTTGAGCCTGCTATTAAAGCTAAGTGTCATTGATTACTTTGTAAGAGGGTAGCCAGCAAAGAAGGGAATACTGCCAATGAAGTAAACACCATTTATTAATGAACAGAATAATATGGAATACAGCAACCCAGTCTAAGCTACACCACCCAAACAGTCCTAACACAGAGAAAGCATTGAAATACTTTGTTTTTCTGTTTTAAAGATGCACATGCAAATGAGAGCTGAATGAGAGGGAGAGTTATTACACTGGGGGATCACAAGTCCCCAAAGACTCAAGTTAAAAACACATAAGTTAGAAAGGACTCCAATTTAGCCACTATAAAAGGACTGGTACTGCTGTATCCATGCTGGGTATTCAGAATTGTTCCACAAAGATCATCGGTCCTGCTTCAAATAGCCTCAGAAGCAGAGCCTTTCAGATCTGTGAAGCTTTGCGCAGAAGACTGCCTAGAGTTTTAACCCACTTGGGAACCAACGGCTCCTGCCGAGATAAATCCTCAAGCAAAAGTCCTAGTTGGCCCCAGGACACATTGCCTCTGTGGAGGCTGATGAATGCCCGCAGCTTTGAGGTTAGACAGCTTTTCGTTTGTTTAAACTAAGTTCTGGCTGCTGCAGCATAAACCTACTACTGCTCATGCAGTCCTCATAGGCTGTGCAGGACTGCTTCCTCCACTTTAGCACAACTGGTGGTGCAGCTGCCAGCAGCTGCTGCTCTGATTCCTCCAAGTGCACTTACTCCATGCAGCTCTGCCAAGGGTTCCAAGAGCACTGCTGGCATGGAGCAGAATGAAACACACGGTTTCCCAGGCACACCTCATCCCAACTCCCTTCTTCTTTGGCCCACCACACCCACTCTTTCCCTATCTCAGCTTTCCCCCAAGGCACTAACCAGCACTGCCTCACTGATTTAAGTGAGGCTGATCTGTTCACCCAGAATGAAAAGGTCCAATCTGTGCAAGTCTCTACCACCATGGTAAAACAGGCCATGAAAATTCCCTGAGGAAGTGTACACCACCTCTACCAGAAGACGTGCTTTATGTGGGCAAGGACAGTTCAAATCAAGGGCAAGGGAGGGACACAGGACACTGAAAAATGTAATTTCACTAATAAGCCTTTAAAAGATAAGGTGGCTCATACAAGGGGAGAGATTCTAGGTCTTCCAGCAGGGCTGGGGAGATGTTTTGAGATTAGAAGCGCTTTGACACTTGAAGCTCATCTCATCCCACCCCACACAAACCATGCTGATACCATTTTGAAAATACAGGAAGACAGCCTGCATCACAGCCTCTGCCCCTTCTCTTTCACTCTCAATCTGTACCCAGACCAGCTATGCTAGAGTTGACAAGTTTAGAAAGCTTGTTAAAGCAGCACCAACCCTTGAGTTCTTTAGTTAGCTCTTTTATGGCCCTACAGGTGAACAGGGGGAAAAAAATAATAAAAATAAATATATATGGTTCACCTTGGGTCTCTTTTTCCCAAAGAAATTCTTTCCAGTGCTATTTTACAGGTTTACACATTCCTTCAATGAACAGAAACCTCATAGCAAAACAGGCGTTTAAAAAACATGCTAAGCTACCGTGAAGTAAATTACTGACTTAACAGCCAGGCACCTACAGGCATAATTGGGTTTCATTTGAAGAACAAATTAAAGCAATATGCACATTAGCCTACAAGTTTGCAAGGGGCAGAAAGAGTCTGGAAACTTTCCAAAGTGTACAAGATTAGTAAGGCTCTAAATAAAATCCCACAGGAGTCACACTAAAGAAGAACCATCTCCCAGAGATGGCCAGACCCACACATAACTGCATCTAGACCCATAGACCCATGCTTAACTACACTGGCACCCAGGCTTCCACAAGATATGCAGAACAAAGTCTGCATTTGAACTACAAACTGCAGTGAGGAGGAGGAGGTGGGTCAATAGGCACATCAATGGAGACAGAGAAGGAAGGAAGGGGATGAGCAGTTACGTGGATACTGCAATGACTGGCTTCAAATTCCAATGGACTTCACTGAAAGGTGCCTTTTGCTTAAAGTCCAAGAAGCAGCCATAGTGATTTCCCTCTTCTCCTCCAGCGTCAAGTCTAGCACTTCAGCATCTCTTAGGCTTTACTATTGCCTATAGTACTATCAAATCCCAGTTGTATGCTACCAAAGACAAGGGTGGGATAACATCCCTGAAAACTGAAAAAACATCCTGCCCCAAAAGAACTAAAAACAACAACCCACTCACCAAAATACTCCACTGCAGTGACAGCATACCACAAGTCTCCTCAGATACACAGTACTTGCTATTGCAGGAATGTTTGACTACAGCAAGTCTCTCCAGGATGTCTCTTCATAAAAGAATGGAACTGGCTTCCTTGCTGGTTTGATCATCCAGACTTTCTCATGCCTGTCACCTCCTTCTCTTCTGCCAAAGAGAGAAGAAAAGGATGAAAACAATTAAGTAGCTGAAAGAGAAAATAAATAACAGACATCAAGGGCTTGAAACTTAAAGGAAGTAATTTGTGGAACAGACGAAAGAAGGCGGCATTGAGAAAAGGCAAAATGGTAGAACAAACAAACAACAAAAAAGCCCCACGCCCCCACCCCAAAAAACCCACCAAAAACACAAAGCAAAACAAAAACAAACCAACAAATAGATGAAAGAAGTAGAGAGAGATAACAAAAGATAATGAGCAATCTGTTATCAGCTTCAAAGCTGGTCTTGGATGTTCTCCTCCAGTTATTCCTAGGTTTTTCCTTCTCTCAAGCCTGTCTCTAGAAGAGCAGCTTTCCTTCAATCCTATTTCATTTTTGAACTCTCTGCTTCTTCCTATTCACAAACAGGGCCTGATTTCATTGTTGCTTTCTCTCTTTTGTCTGAGAAGGCAACTCAGAATCTCAGCATCCACCTCACCCAGACAAAGCACCTGGATTTTGGCTGTGCAGCCCAGTCCTAGTTAGGGCAGAGTGACTGCAAGACAACCCTTTTTGCTTGACAGTACCGTTCTGAGTCTTGCTCTATGGAATCAAGGGACTCCAGCAATGACTTCGCTGACGGGCACAGTCAGACCTTTGAAGAAGGGGAACAACTTGACATTAAATCCTGCTAGAGCAGTGTAGAAGGGTGGGTTGGCTGGTGTCAATTCAGAATATGAGACTGTAAAAATATTTGCCCTCAGTTCAACCTCATATACTTCATACAAAAGAGTCTGTTTGAATAAAGGAATAGCCAGAGAGACATGAACTGAGAAGAGCCAAAAAACTCAAAGCAAAGCTCCAATTCTCTTTGTCCGGAAATCTAACTGTTTTTGGAAAGAAACAGAAACACACTGGATGTAGACAAAGAAAGGGCAGGACAGATTTCTTGCTGAAGTTTCTCAGTTTTCCTTGATATCATTTGAGAAAGAGCAAGCAAATGTATTACATAAAGGGTAATACATAAAGGGTTCACAAAATGTGTTTTTCCTCCTCACTGAGGGAACCAGTTTGACTCTCTCAGATCAGCCTTAGTTTCCTGGATGGATACAGTTGTAGTTTTTCACTAGGGTGCAGAGTAGAAAGGAAAGATCCAGGCATTAGGCAGTCTAGGTCTCACCCTGCCCCTACTTGCTCGTGTGGCTCACAATCAGTCATGAGAGGACACATGTCCCCACTTTTGTAGCTGTTTGAACTAGAATAGCCTCACTATCTTCTCTGACCTACCTTTGGCTCAAATGCTTTGAGAGAGTTCATGCATAGTACACTGAATGCTGTGAATGCTGAGTCCTTTATTGATATCTGGTCCTGGAATGCCTGAAAATTTAAAAAAAAAAAAAAAAAAAAAAAAGAGTTGATTGTTGAGAAGGGTGAACACGGTGCAAAGCCATCAGGATGGAGTGAAGTTCCTCATTTAAGCCACGTTACTTTCAGCACAGCGTTCAGATAACTGCCTTGGCAGACATCACTTTTATAGCTAGTGACCCAAACTGATCCTCTGAGAGACGTTTGAGCCAATACACAATAAACACACCAGGTAATCAGTTTGGTGACAAAGCTTCCAGGGCAACAAAAACCAATATAGCAATGCTAAAGCACCAATATGTAGGATATTCCACTTGACTGTTTTTTTCCAAACATGTTAGAGAAGGCCCAGGCAGACTTACCTGCCCCAAACACTACCTCTTTCTCCTTGAGGTATATTTAGCCAGATGGCAGGTATTTTATATTTAGAAAAACATTCATTCAGTAGGAAAACATTTCTGCAGGCAGGTTGACGTCAAGGGACTTGTTTTCTTTCTCTCTCTTTTGTGGGAGGAGAGTGCCTTGCACCAGACCCTGGAGCTGCTCACTAGCTAACACTGTTTGCATGTGAGAGGTGAGACTTGTGCTGCACAGCCACGGTGCTGATGGAGGACAGCAGCACAGCCAGCTCCCAAGAGACACCAATGCTTGGTACCAGCAGTCTGAGGTGGGAAAGTGAGATCCATAGACACCATGCCTGACGACCCAGATGTGACTCAGCTACAATATGAAACGTTTTTTTATGTGTATAGCCATTTGTATATTTGTTTAAAAATAAACAAACAACACTGAGAGGCAACACTGGTTGTCAGCCTTCTAGCCTCCTAATGGGCTGAGAGAGGCAGTTAGACTGCTGCATTTAATACAGGTTTAACACACTGAGAAGCATACTGCTAACAGTCCTATGAAGCACCAGCTCTGCCAGACAACCCCGGACACTTTCTGCTCCATTCAGAAAGCAACAAAATGCTTGCAATTTGCTTTGGTTTGAACTGGGCTTTGAAACTAGTGACTAGGATAGGATGCACCACTCTTCTGCACTATATCTTTGGGAAACAGCAGGGTAAATTATGACAGAAGTGATTAGTCTTCAAAGAACATCTTTTCAGCAGAAATCCTTTTTTCTTCAAAGGAGAAACTGCCCTTGCCTTGTGAACTTGCATTTATATATATATAAAACTACTATTTATTTTACACTCATCACATCTACAGCATGAGATGTATATGTATAAAGGCCAAATGCAAGCCCTTAACACTTTGGAAGAGGTATTGTCTGAAGAGAACTGCTCCCAACCTCTCCACAGCCTAAAGAGGGATTGTAACAAGCTCTATGGAAGCAACCAGCAGGAGCTGGCCTCTCCTGGTCCAGGAGAACAGGTGCAAACAGCATGCTGGCATTTGGCAGAGAAATGAAACCTGTGGGGAACCCTGGCAGCAAGGAGTCCTCAGGGAAAACAAGCTCAAGCAATTAGAAAAGCAGGACTGTAGTGCTGGGCTGGGGAGTTAGGGCTTCACCCTGCTGGACTCACTATCCAGCCTCACATGTCTCCCCCCTTCCTACAGCAAGGCTTCTGGTGCAGCAAACTGCCTTGGAAGCAGTAGCTGGTACTGTCCTGACCCAACACACTCTGAATCCTGCCCCCACCAATAAACTGGGCACAACTCTCACAGGTGGGAACAAATAATATAGTTGATATGCATCAAATGGTGCATTCTCTACAGCAGGCAAGATCATGAATGCATCTGCTGTGGCCTCAACATGCTAAAGAATATGAACAGCTTGGATGTGTAATGCAATGCTCCTAACGCCATCTTCCCTTCCATGTGTTCCCTGGAATGCTTCCCTCTTTACTTAAGGAAAGCTGCACCCTTACACAAAGTGCTTTCTGCTGAGTGCTAGGACAATGAAAATGGATCACAAGCCTTGCTGGAATTAGTCCTATGATGGGGACTGAACCATCCTGGAGCACAGATGGGGTCAGGTCAGGTTTTTCCCTACGAACAGGAGAAGCCATGTGGTTTTCGTATAATTTGGAACATTTTCTTACAGAATGAAGATTGATTAGATGTCTGGAGTTCCCCAGAAACAATGTTGATAGTGTTAGCAGCCTGCACGCTACAAGAACCCATTCATAAAAATAAATAAATAAATAAAAATCCTCATTTATTATTTTTTTTTAAACTTTATGTTCTTGGAAAAAGAAGCTTATTGGGTAACTATCAGAATTCCTCTTTCATCACCTTGTCATAAACCCCACAGGCTCTGAATTCCTTTACCAATCTCTCAGTTAAATTGTGACCTGCCTATTCTAATAAATAAACCTCTTTTCCCTCTAGAAAGCTGGAAACAACCATGAAGTTGCACTCCTGCCCTTGCTCTGAGTTCTGCTAATTGAGACATCAAAGCAGATGAATAATTGAGGTTGCGACTGCACAATCTCTGCGCATTAACCTCTTTCTCTAGGCCATTTTCAAACAGGACAACTAACTTCTGTCAACATAGATGTCCCTCCGAATTTTCAGCCATATAATTATCATTATTTCTGTGAATGATGAAACAGCTGCTGTCTTTCTCTCCGAGGCAGCTGTACCTTGGGGGCAGGTGGTCGGTTCCTGGTTATATCTCATGCAAACTCTGACAGTCAGGTGAAATCTGACATCCTAACTCAGTTCCGCATCAAAGCCATGCTGTAGTTATAAGGAGTGAACTCCCCCTAGTCCTTCTGCTCTCAAAGGCTTTTCCACCTTCATGAGAGCGCTGACAGGTAAGTCTGATATTTCAAACTGCAAAAGCACTCTAGAACCAAGACAGAAAAAATATTGCTGTAAGGTGTAGATTAATGAAGAAACTGCCTAAAATTCAAACACCAGGAAGATGCACTTAAAAATGGTCCCTGGATGTGTAGGAAGCAGTGTCTCCTTAACTACATTGAATTGGTATTTTGCTCTCTTACAGACACCACCTTTGGGGCAAAACACTTGCAGGACAGCTGCATGCAAAACCACAAAGATACTCATGCAGGTCACCAGCTTGTCCATCCATGTCCTGTTACCTCTTTGTGTTTGGGCTGCTAGTCCTCCACAGCTTCTGTCCACGTCATTTTTTACAGCTGTTTGGAGTACCATGTGTATCCTTGTAAAACAGAGCAAACAAGATGCATGAAGTAAGGTAGCTGTTGGGGAAGAACAGATCAAGCAGTGCTTGTTTTTCCCCTAATTTGCTGGCACCAATTTTCTGCTGGTGAACAACCCCAGTTAAGTTCCCTGGTACGTTTTCACTCAGATTCAGTCCGGCCTCTGAACACTGAATATTCTGGAGAGATTGAAATGGAACCAGGTTTCAATGAAAAGTTGGCACCTAAAACATACATTTAAATCCTCTATGCACTGAACATATTATCACGTTTAGGATATTATGCTCATCCTAAAAAGAGTTTTCAATTCTAAAAAGAGTTTTCAGATTTGCTTGTAAAGGGGATGTGTCCAGTGATTCAGTGCCATCCTCAGCCTTCAGTGATGCACACCTACTGCAGAGACAGCAAAGTTCACTGGGGGTCCATGTCCTGGAGCAAGAGCTCAGACAGCTGTAGTTGCTTCGAGCACCACAGCTTCTTTCCAGAGCTTCCTGGCAGGCTCTAACTTGGAGGACAGGGAGGGAAAGAAGAAATTTGAAAACACCCTTTCCTCTTTCAGAGGAGTTTGCTGCAAACAGCTCTGCCTGCCAGCTCTTGTGGTGTAGTTGCCAGGCAGTAGTACTGCTCTGCAGTCCAGGATCAACAAACTACACGTTTGCATTCTCACTAGAGCCAGCATTATTACTGCCGCAACTTAACACCCTTAAACAGAGACTGCCGTAGCTGTGAGAGCTGCCTTGGGAATCAGGACAATCGCAGCAACCAGTTGATGGAGGAAACAGAAGAATGGCTACTATGAAGCTTGTGGATGAAGCAAACACTTTCTTTCCTGTTATGTGTAAAAAACAAAATACCCCATACTCGGATGGATGCTGGTTGGTGGCCTGACCACAGCCAACAACTGCTGTGACTGTACACTGCTTCAGCAGGGTCCTATCACCAGCACTGTGACCATCCACCAGACTGTCAGTGTTAGCAGGCCCACTGCCCTTCTGACTACGGGTCTCTAATTTTCTCCATCTCTCCTCAACATCTTGTTTTTCACTGCCTTCATATCCTGATACTGTACATCCACCTGTACTTCACTCTGTTCTCCCTAATTTCACATGTCAAACAAGCTCCTTCTCCTTCGCAATTGCCTTTTTCAGAAGAACTGCCTCACAGAGACCTACTGATCCTGGGAAGGGTCTACAGAGCCAAAATGTCTGTAATTTTCTCCACATCCAATTTTCCACTTGAGACAAAGATGCATTAGACCATGACAATTTGCATAAATTAAACTACATCCATTACAATTAGACTACTAAATATACATAAGTAAGGACTGCTGTTTGTTTTGAGTCCCAAAAATGCTGCAGAAAATGTGTCCACTTGTACAAGTAAGTGACCGGTCACTTGAGCTCAGCTTTGGAGATTCATCAGCCAGCAAGCAGTGACAGCCTATTAAACACTTGTGACAGGAGAAATTAATTCAAATGCTGGAAACATTTTGCTTCTTCTGCACAAAGGTTGGACTTAGGCTGTTACAGACAACTGGAACAGGCTTTAGATGGAGTTTAGGCATAATAATTACACAATAAGACTCACTATCAGTATTTGTAGAGCAATCCCTTCATGGTGTATAGCAAGAGGAATGGGTAGAGTGAATGAGATAATTCATTGCAGCCAAGGGTTTTTTCCTCATTCTGACTCCTGTCAACCTCTAAGACCATGGACAGGATACAAATAATGAAAACCACTGCTCTGAGCAGTTCTTATTTCATAAAACAAGAACTTTCGCTGGTTCCCAAAACTACGGTCAAACTACACCATGGAGGGACTTCTCCATTTCCTATACCTGAAGATGACAACGTTGCATGTTTCAAGAGCTATTACTGCTGCAAAACCTTCTGAACAGAAAACCAGATAATATTCTGATACATCTTCTGTCTGTGGTTGATGATTCAAAGGGAAATAATTATGAAAGAACTCTAAACTTTTCGGCTGTAGAACGTTCTCTCTCTCCTTGAAAAAGATCACCAGCCAGAGAGATGGCCAAATCACTTCATCACCTTTTCTCTGACAAGCTCATACCTTCAGACCATCATGGTGGCTGAAAAGCTGTGGATGGCTTGAAATCAGGATTTATTTTTAGGTTTCCAGACTGTGTATATTCCTGCCAAAAGAGCCCGGTCCAAAGTTTATTCAAGTCCATGATAAAAATGTCTAATGGTGTGAATGACCTTTGGATCAGCTCCAAAGAGTGTGCACTGATATTAGCAGTGGGACTGGCTGGGGATTCCCTTTGGGAAGGCTGCCCAGTAAAGAGGTGGTTCTCACAAAATTGAAATTTTCAAGGAGAAAAACATCCAGATTTTGGACCCCTCTTACTTTCAGAAGAAAGAAATAAAAATACTTTTTTTTTTTTTTTCAATTAAGGAAAGTCAAGAAGCAGTATTTTCTTCAGGACCACTTGGAACAAAATCAGAAAATTATGTTTTAGTTTGAATGTGTTCAATAAACCATCAAAACCTCATTTCCCTATAAGTATCCCCAGTGCTGCCTCACAGGGGTTGTGGTTTAGAAGTCTCATATTTCCTACAGGCTGTTTCCTTGAGGACTTCTTCCTCCATGATGCAAAGTATACTCTGTGAGACATGATAGCAACTACATACTGTCCTCTGAGAAATATAGTCAACTGGCCCAGAGACAGTTTTGAGTAGCCAGTTCCATGGATGCCCTGGAACACATCTCTAGGGCTTTGAAAGCTCTCTAGAAGCTACTTTGACATTCATTGAACAATTGTCTTCCCTGGAGTTATCTGTACTTCAAATAAGGGAGGCCAGAAACAAATATAGTCACCACCCAGTTGACAGGCAGTAAATGGTATGTGGAGCAAGCACCGGGAAAATCACCTTTTGATCTCATTGAAGGTGGTCCTCAAACCAGGTCATGCTTGAAAGAACTGGCAAGGAGACTGAGGAGAGGCTGGGCTGCAGCTGTCTGTGCAGGGGCAGTCTGCTGTTTAACAGAATATTTGTCTTTCTCTTGCTGCCAATTTTGGAGCCTTTATAAATACCACACCTACATAAAATGGAATAAAATAAATGATCCTCTTCAGGAACCCCACACCCTTCCATCACCCTCCCTAAGAACTTCTCAACATCCAAGGGCCGCAGAGAGATGCAAAGGGAATTACTGTTAAAAATTACCCGTCTGGGCAGGAGAACAATTTATGCTGGACCTGAGGCAAGGATGAGGTTCCATTTCCTACTGAGAGTCAAGTGAAAAATGTCATCCCAGGACCTGCTGTGCACATCAGCAACTTCTGCAGCATAGCTTATAACCTGCACAGATGCAGTCAGGACATGGGACAGGCCCTCCTCCAGCCCCTCCCCTGCTTGTCCTGCAGTGAATACTTTACAAGTATCCCATCACATCCTCACCAGTAAATCTGTCTCCTGTTGTGCAAGGCTGTTTTGCCATGAAGTGCAAAGCTTAATTTGGTGATTTGGCAAGATGCTTTTGTTCTTGGGAATGCTCCTGGGGCTAAACATAGGACTATTCCATGGAAGTCTTATACTCAAAGACCCATATTCACCAAATCCAGCAGGTAAAAAGAACTCAATGTTTAGCCACCTGGTCTGAAGAAGGTGCTCAGCCAGAGTTGGGACTGAATGTACATGCAACACTAATTAGCTCTGAAGCAAATGTGGTCCAAAACACAGCTCCTGGGAGAGGATAACATCACAAACCTTCAAACGGGACCATGCAATTTATAAAAGTCAGCTCTGGAATACACGCTACAGTGTGGCATTTACAGCATTTACAGCACACTTTTATTATTGTTGTTATTATTGTTATTATTTTCCTTCTTACCTGGGGACTGAATGTTTGGGGACTGTGGAAGGAGAGGGCTTTACATCTGGAAAGCGTCAGACTTAACGCCCAAAGTCACCAGCCCAGGTCAGCTAAAAGTACATGTTTGCTTCCAGCAGCAGCTGTGCAAACTCCTGTTGCCTCGGTTGTGCAGGGTTTATGTAAAGACTCCTCAAAGACAGTGCCCTCTTTGTGAGCCCAGAGCTCTGCTGATCCCTGGCAATTCCAACCCTACTTTCAAAAGAAATGGGCCTAAAATGGCATTCCCACCGCAAACAGATGTGTTTCAGCCTCTGTCTAAGGCAGCATTCATTTCATCATGAGAAGGAAAACAT
>PPHD01000578.1:12096-59282 GCA_002909625.1 Bambusicola thoracicus | reverse complement strand
GTGGATGCCCCATCCCTGGAGGCATTCAAGGCCAGGCTGGATGTGGCTCTGGGCAGCCTGGGCTGCTGGTTGGTGACCCTGCACAGAGCGAGGGGGTTGAAACTCGATGATCACTGTGGTCCTTTTCAACCCAGGCCATTCTATGATTAGGATGGATTTTAATTTCTCCCTCTTTTTAAAAACTGCCTGCTATATTGAGACTATATATTTGCTTCAGAATCTTATCAACTACAGCAACCAAGGATGGAATAAGAAGAGACAACTCTAGCATTCACATTGCCACTTGCATGAAATGAAAATATCAATGAAAATATAAAGCAATTACTTTGAATATTGCACCACTCGCCAGAAAGTCAAGTCACAAACTAAACTTCAAAGGATTTTGTGTTAATCAAGAACATACACACAAATACCGAACACGTACCATCACAGACACACAGAAATATGCAACTGAGGGAAAGAGAGAAAGTGCTCAAAGTCAGCACAAGTAAGGAGGAAAAAATAAAATGATATATACGAGCAGCTCTGTATGAAGAGCACACATACAAGGGCTGCACTAAAAGCAACATCTCCTGTTTTACTGTGATAGCCCACAACATCAGAAGTAGACGCTGGTGGGATAACAGCAGAGGTTGAACCTTCCCGCTGATACCCTTTGACATTTTGTTGCTGTGCCTCAGATGGCAGCAGAGGGGCAGTCCCACAAAACGGTGCCTGCCATGAAAGTGAGGACAAAGCAAAGGCGTGCAACTGATTTTGTCCATGCAGAAAACATGACACCCACTGCCATTCACTGATGCTTGCTGAACGTTTGTGGAGTCCAAGCAGTGGATGTGAGCACAGGAAGGCGGTGGGTCGTGCGTTGAAGCAATGGTGACAGTGGTCACCTCTGCTGGTGCAGATATTTACAAGCATGGCATGCAGGCTCTTGTTTTCACCAGTGCTGAACACATAGCTAATGGTGGTGACTGTGTTGAAAAACAGTGCTCTGTAGTTGAGAATCTGATCTATCAAAGTGTTATTGTGCTCTTTGCATCAGTTATAGTTTCCATCAAAATAAATTGGAAGCATTACTTTCAGAGCAACTTGTGTGTATGCCCATGCACTTATGTGTGCATATACAGGAGTGCACACGCACACACAAAAGAACGTGAATGTAGGCCTTTTTTTTAAAAAAAAAAAAATGACAATTTGGCTGCTTAAATGAAATAAAGACATGTTCTACATGAAAAAGGGGAAGAAATATAAAGGAATGCAGTGAATTCTTTGTATTATTATTAGAACGGTAAGCAGAAGTCACTTGAATTTTTTTCTCCATGTACTGTGTAACGCTAGAGTCAATCCAAATCTAATGCAGAAGTAGTATTGTTGAGGCAGAAAGTCAGATACTTGTACAATTACTTGCAATTGTTCTCCTGATGTGTGACACATACAAAAATAACATTTTTCAAATGAAATACCTAAGGAGTTACGTGACCTGAAGTGGGAAGCCCAATGTTATTTTCAGCACTCAAAAAAAGAAGTCACTAACAGAAACTTTAAGAACAAAGAAACAAACAACAGTACAGCATGTTAGAAATATTAGCTGCAGAGGATGAGTAAAACAAAAGAAAATGATTTTTGTCAGAAACAGTCTCACATACTGCTACAATCATATCATTTACTATGTATCAGTATTTACATGTTACAGGCACAACATGAAAAGAAAAACAACAGGAAGAGTTCTAACCATAAAAAGAACCATGAAAATGGTGAGAAGTTTAACCTACAAACATATGTTGGAGATGACAAATAACCTATTACACCACTGTGAACCACTACCCAAGATATTATCTTCTTTAGGCACAGAACTGCTATTAGACACTGGAATATTCTTCATACAGAGTCTAATAGCTTCCAACCATCCACAACACCAGGTTCAGCAAATACACGCGTGGTCCTCAGTGGGTCAAACCAACAGAAGGCACAATTAAACACACACACACACACACACACACACAACAGCTCTTGCATCCTCTTTCCAGGTAACAAACTCCTATCCTGCACCAACATCTCTCATACAAAACAGAACAGAGAATGGCACTTCTTTTACTTATTGCATAAAACTTTGAATGTAATATCACATGCCCTCTTCAGTAATTCATGAAATCTACTCTCCAGTTCTGTCCACAAGAACCACGTACTCTGCCAGCTTCATGCTGTTACAGAAGAAAACCATTCAAATCCAAGTGTGATACACTTGTATTGGGAGTTATCATTAACAAATAACCAGTAATATAAGCTAAATAATAGCAATGCATTAAAAAAAATCATAAATATTGATACATTAATATTAATAAATGTAAGAAGTTAATAATATAACCCAATTGTGATTTAAATACCACATCTTCATTCTCATTTAATAGTGTTTAGTAAAATACTAGACTTTAAACAAAGTAAATTGTAGTGGCTTATGCCTACTACACTGCGATTAGAACACAGCTATTAAAGAATCACAGGGAAAATTACAAAATAATAGACCCGAGTATGTTTCTTAGTTATGCATGCATTGAAGGCAGCATTACTTTTCAAAATAACCAAATACATAAAAGTGGAGTTTTTTTTTTTTTAAATTGTTTCTGACAGATCAAAATTGTTTTGTTTTGGTTTTAGCATTTACTTTGCTTCTGAAGATCACTGTCTAACCAAAAAAGGCACTGAGGTTTGTCAACTAACTTCAGTATGAAAAAAGAAATACTATTAAACACTCATCTTTCTAATATTCAAAATCATTGCATGTTTACACATCACCCTTTATGTTTTTCATATATGAAGGAATGAAGATGGACTATTGGAACCATCAAAAGTGAAACTAGTGAAGACATTTTATCAAATTAAAACAACAAGTCTGAATTAACCTACTACACTTTGGGAAAAAATGAAAGGTTTCACATGGGTCAATATGCAACTCATCAATCGTATCAAAGGCAACCTGAAAGGCTGCAGTACAGCAAACAATGGTATGAACAGACATCTTCAGTTATTTAGCCTTAAATTGCCAAAACAGACGGCGTGCTTGCTATATGAGGTATACTTACTTGATTTATCAAATTGCATGGTAAGCACAGATGTAAAGATACATGACCTAGGAACAGCCACACTGCTGGGTGAAACCTGTTCTATAGGTTAGCTAATCACCAAACCCTGCTAGAGTTAAGAGTCAGAAATCAGTTAAACTTATACTGGTCCATGACACCTAACTTCTGTAAACTAAATACAGGAACCTGTTATTCAGCAATGCTATGACTTCTTTTCTGACAACAATCGCTCTTAGTGCCACACACATGAATCAGTGTCACTTGCAATGCAATACTGCAGCCTTTTTTGCAGGCTTTCATGTTGGACAACCAGATCTGACTCCTGCTAATCACATTTACATTTTACAGCTTGGAAGCAAATAATGTATGATCCACTGCTCCAGTGAAATTCAATCCAAGAAATTAAAACAAAACAAACAAACAAAGCTACTACTCTTCTGTTAAAAAACTGCCACAAACATACTTTTCAAACCTTGTGATTTACACTTACACTTGACTTCAAAAAAAGGAATGCTGCTTTCAGCTGTCCATGTACTAATCACACATACGATCAGTTTTACATATTGTTAGACACGTGGTTCTGAAAAATCAGCAGTTAGAACAAAAGCTCCAGAAAACTATTTATGTGTATGCACTTCATAAAGGCAAGTTTGTTTCACACATCAGTGCAAGTGTTGCTCTCTTTTGTACGACCCGAATAAAAAGACAACAAACCAATGTGATTTACACAGGCACATCCATCCCCAGTAAGAAATGTGCATACACGAGAACGATTCTAAAGAATTTTCACCAAGAGAAGTATCTTACTGCTTGTAGTTACATACCTATTATTTTGTTAATGTTACTTAAAAGCAATTCATATTTTGCAATTAAAAATCACATCTAGTTAAATTTATTCTGAATAAGTAAGCTCTAGTACGTAGTACCCATGTAACATATGCAAGAAGGTTTAATGCCAAAGCCACAGACAATGGATTTGCAGTTACTTCAGGTTTCTTTATACACAGGCTACTTTTGCAGTGCAACAACAAAAATCTCCTGTGAACAAAGTGTTCCTATGATGGTTCTTTGTCCTTTCCAGCTGCCCTAAATTGGGTTCTTCAACAACCCTCTTGGCAAGAGCAGCAACATGGTGGAAATGCACATGCTAATGAATGAGAGTACTACTGTGGGTAGAGTTGGAATAGCATAAAAATCCTGCTAATTGCTCTGCCGGCAGGCTGAACCCCTGCATCCTTTTCAACACGGTGACTGTAGCAAGTTAGGTTTCAGCATCTACCCTGCTTTCACTTGTGGCTGAAAATGAACTGCAAACAGAAGTTACATGGACTGGGCTAGCACCAAGACAAACTGAACAGCCAGTGTGATCGTAAGGTTTTACGTGTATTGACAACAAGCACTCAAAGAAGAAACATCCTGTTCAATCCATAGTAATCAGAAACACTGCAGAAGCCTTTTTTTTTTTCCCCCAGAAATTTTTTGTTTCTTTCACAAAAGGCATTTGAAATCAATCTCCACTCACAATAAAGTGTAAATACAAACTAATCTGCAGCTCCCAAGCCAGTGATGATATGGGTCCAAGACAAAAATGCTTAAAGATTTCCAAAAAATCTACATTACATAGAACCAGTATTCTACAGCATTTCATATCACCACTCTGTGCATCACAATTAGCTTTTTAATTGGGATGGTACCAGACATCTGTAAGAACTACAGTGAAAATACTGTGCACACATCGAAGGCACACTTTTATATATAAAACAATTCAAATGCCACACTCACTGCATAAGCAGACAAACACAATTATTTTCCTGTTATCTCTGATGATGATCTCTGGGAAAGCCTGGGTTTTCTTTGGTAGTCTGAAGCAAGGTGCTAAACTTAGCACCTGCCCTGGAAGGGGGAAAACAAAATTAAAGCTCAAGTTCTTCTGACTATTATTCAGTGTACGTGAGGTAAAATAAAAGTACCAGTTAATTAGAACAGCAGATTGCTGAAATATGGTTGAATAATTTTTGTTGATAAAAAGTTAACTATCATGTTTGAAAAACAAAAATTCTCCAAATTTATGAAGTTATTACAACAGCATTAATGTTATTACTGACGTCACACAGAGCCCAAATATGGACTAATTTAAGGCGGAGATGCTGCAAAATAACTCTACACCCTTCACTCTTTAAAAGAGCAACTAGGCCTACACTTGCATATGAAGGTAGGACACACATCTGATTCACAATTACACTACATCTAAGGGAAAACTTTATTTCCACATATTAAATTTTCATGAGATCTTTGCAGTGCTCAAGTCCTGGCAGATGAAGACCTCAAATGAGGTATACAAGCAAGTAAACAAGTGCCTTTATCTCCTTCACTGAAACAGAGCATGAGAGTAAGTACATCCCCAGCAGAAAATCGAAGTTTGCAACCAATGCTGAGCCAGTACATACATCTCCTCTCAAGCACTCTGCACCACACCGCAGTCATGTAACAGTGCCCTGCACTGGATCAGTTTCATTTAACTTTTCTATGTCCCATTTAGAAAGCGTATCTATGAACTGGAGGCATCACTTAATGAATGTATATAGACTAGATATTAACCTACACAACTAAGGACACTTCAATTAAGTATGTAAGTTAGGCTACCCAACGTAAGATAGCTTTTCATGTAACTAATATCCAAAAAGTTTTTTTTTTTTTAAATATTACTGGGATATCAATATACCATATAACCTCTCCTAAGAAAGCCATCAGTTTAAAATAATGAATAAAGAACATATTTCAACACTAGAATGATATACAATCGTTCAAATTTGTAGCATCATTATTTCTGTTTTTATAAGTTAAACACAGTATATTCACGTAGAGTAAGACCATACTAATAGTTAAGCCTGCATTTGACAGATAACACACACACTCAGGCTTCTCCCATTAAAAATAACATGATATGTTATTAAGAGTATTGTCATAGGCAGTAACATTCTGAGATACTTTTATTTTAAAACCTGCATTTCCGAGAGCTATTACCCACAAGAAAGCTTAGCTTTTAAGTACTATGTAGTTTGCACTGGTAGCAACAATAAGTAATCTGCTGCACTTCAAAACTGGTGGAGCTGCCAACTCTATGCAAACTCCATGCCCCAGCTACCGGAGGGCTACTGGAAGGATGTAAGTAGTTTAAACGCTTATATTAACTGCCCCAGTCAAACACATTACTCCAAATTTAGCTGCCACTTACTTGTAATATCCTAAGTCTTCACTTGTAATAGCTTTGAGCATTCAATACAGTGAAAACAACATAGTCCTCAAGTTCACTGTTTTGCTGTTGTTTTTGGTTTTTTCAAGTCACAATTTACAGAAATTGGTGCTTTTCACACAAGTTTGATTTACTGCATTAGACTCAGAATTACTTTCCAAAGAAGCAAGAGAACTTGTATTGGCCAACTTACAACTCAATTATGCACCTACAGCTTCCACTAGTAGCTTCACCTTGCGCTTATTCTTGAAGTTCAGCCCTAAACTGATGACCTTTTCTGATAGTTTCTAAAAAAAAAAAATCATTAAATAACTCCAAGGTATAGTTCAACTCAAAGAAGAGTTTTAAGTACATAAAAATAAAAAGATTGCTTTAAATAAAATTCCAACAACACACTGCTGCACTGCACTCTAAATTCTCTTCCTCTTGAAACATTCCATGCTTACACCTCTGATTCTGTTTCAGATGGCTTAGGACTTCAAACCTTCTAACACAAACTCAGAACCCTAAATCTCATATCTGTTGAGTACGTATGAAATTCTTTTCTTTTCCTTTTCCTTTTTTTTTTTTTTTTAATTTAAAGATGTGCTTTCATTTCTTCCTCTAATCTGTAAATTGCTATGTCATGGCTATCGCATGTATATATATTTTTTTTTTGTAATTTTGCTCCCAATATTTAAATATGCTAATACACAGAAAGACCTATTACACACCACCCAAATTTAGATAAGTTTTCCAAAGCAGCTCCATTAGGCAAACATTCAGATACAACAATAACTATTCAAATGCATCAAAGCAAGCAGTCTGTAAGTTTCAACTCCTCTTAAGCCTTCGTGATTTTGGTTAGCAATTATACAACTGCACAACACAGTCAGCGCTTCAAGAAAAAGTTAAACCACTCTAGCATCATTTAAGATTTGAGGCAGTCCGTAGTTCAAATGTTTGTTCACACAAATGGCATGTAACTACTTAAGAATATTTTATCAGAGAAAGCAGTTTGGCCTGAATGGAATTTTACTTGCATCCACTAAATGTCTTTCAGTCATGGATTTAAGTAAACATTTTTGGAGACAGCAAGTAGAGCCAAAATGTTTGGTTTTATGATTCAGTGGAAAGATGCACAATTTACGTATTTATGTTTAAAGAAACAACATACATATATCAAACACTAAAATCGTTTCCCAAAACCTACAACAAAACTGCTCTTCAACTCCATTTTCTACCGAAACAGTAATCAGACTATTCACAGCCTACTCCTGAAGCTCATAACAAAAGCTTCATTCTTAACTGTGCTTTTTTCCAAGTCAGATGAGTTACAAAATGTAAGCGAGAATCACCAGACTAACAAGTATTTACATTATCCTACCCTCTAAAAACAACCGCTCCCACGAAAAGAGATGGAGAAAGAGAAATTAAGTCAACCTTAGTTGCTGCCTGCTGGTTTCCTAGTTCTGCTTTTGCTCCCATGATAACTGATGTGGCAGAAGGAAAACAAAAGAAGTTAAACAGCTGAAGATACTTCACACAAAAGTGACCTCTTTACTCTAAAACACTAATAAACATGAATCACAAAATTAAAAGCTCGGCGAGATAAGTAAAAAAATGGTCCATAAAAATAACTAATGAAATATGATCAGAAGCATCAAATTCTTCATTTCGTCATCCAGTAAAATCCTTCCCCTCACTTCCTTTATAGAAATGCATACATTGCCATGCACGTAGTTCCCATTCATTTACTGATGCATATCTGGCACTGCTACAGATGAGCTTGTCTGAGAGCTCTTATTTGAGAACATAAATTGCTTTTGTTTTCTCTCTGTTTCTTCTGAGCAACTCAGTCTTGAGTTACTGAATGCAACCGAGATCAAATTAAAATATTCTCAGAAACTACTGATAAACTTGGCCATCATCTCATGGAAGAAAATGGTTCTGATTGGACAACACATCAACCACATCCACAACTAAAATACAGCAAATTTTAAGTGATTCCTCTGGTCTACGCATTGCTCTTTAACTCTGCCTTTTCACGGACAGTTTCTTTTTCAGTATTTTCCTCCTGTGATCCTGGTACTATTAGAATACAATAGTTTAGTTTGAAGGGACCTTCAGAGATCATCAAGCCCAACTGCTTTTCACCATTTATTTTTCACTCCACTGAAACTAACAATAGTTTATGGCCTATAGTGTACGAGGATTTTTCCCCCCCGTGTTTCCCGCTAGCTTAAATAAAGAGTTACATGCATCAGTTAAAGTGCCTGTGGTGTCCAAGAATTTATTCCATCAGCAGAACAAAAAGCATCTCCTTCTCCAGAATTATTAGTCTTCTAGAGATGGAAAAAAGGGAAACAAATACTGAACACCCAGGGTGGTCTCTACATTCACAAACGTTGCAGACCTAAACACATTCACAGATGACATACCCGATACCTACATGGATATCCAGAGAGAAAGCAATATGGGAAAACTCCGTAAGGTTTGAGAAGTTACGTTACCAAAAATTATTCTATTTCATATGGAAGAACGTATCTTAAACTCAGCACAAAAAGAGCTTAGTAATGAACCAAGAATGAACAACAGGACTAGTAGTGATGACCAAAATAATGCAGTGAATAACCAGGAGTCAGAGATGACTCGTGTTCAGTCCCTCACAAAATAATAATTATCTCTACAGTCATTTGCAACTTACATGTATTTTTGTATTATGACATATATTACTCTGTATGCACTAATTATCAAAGATTATACTGATATTTATAACAACAATCTAAGCAGCAACAGTAATTCAAAATAAAGGTTCGCCTAAATCACACACTTAGCAAAAGGAACATTTTGAGAAGGAACTGTGGTACAGATCCTCTGCTCAGAAATCACAAACAAAGATTTCTCAAACACCACATTAGAACCACTGGCAGATACACTCTATATTAATACACGATCATCCTTACACAATCAAGTGTATACACAAAGTAATCTGATGCGCCTTCTCCTTTCTAACACAACACTTTAGAGTCAGTTTTCCATCTTTCTGTCCAGTAGCACCATAACTGCTAGGACAGACGTTCAAGAAACAAGTTATACCTAACTTAAATTATGATACCCCAATGGGATAAATTACAGACAGGCTCAATCACCATGCCAACTGCAGAATTAACAAACTTTATGAAAAGATGGTTAAAGAGACAAAATCGAACTGATTTTGTGAATGTACTTCCACAAGTGTGTTCAATCAACTTAAGTACCTTAAGTTTCTCTAGTTAAACTGTCCTCCTTGAAATTAAAGAATATGCATGAAAAACCATGAAGATAGGTCATACCAACAAACAGCCTTTCTTACAAAGCCAAAGAAACTTTTCAACACAGTACTGCATCACCACACATACAGAACGATCCACAGATCTTCCCTTCTGCCATTAACATTCCGACGACATAAGTAACAGAAGATATACATAACTTCTCTGAAATACTCCTCTATTGCTGCTAGGCCGGTAGAAACGTTATCTACCGCTCAGTACAACAACATGCACTTAAACAGGATTCACTATGCATCTTGAGGCTGACTAAATGCTAATATTAAAAGTTCAACTTCTGCTTGTAAACAACAATTCTGTAAACTTCAAAAATTCTTCTTAACCAACTATGAAAAAACTGTATGCTTATTTCCAAAATCAGAGTTCATGTCAAACTGTATTTCAAAAATACCCATGACATTTCCAGCAAAAAATACTGATATACTGTTTCCCTATCACCTTCTGTGTGCTGTGTCTCTCTCACAAGTTTGCAGAGAAGCTCTTTCTAAAGCAGCCTGGATTGACCATTATAAAGAAACAGATTTGAATTTTGGCACCGATTTATCACTTGAGAATTTACACAAACTCCTGCAGGGGGAAAAAAAAAAAAAAAAAAAAAAAAAGATGTGTTGAGTTATGAATGGCTCAAATTATATATAGAAACTAGGAAGAGGCTGCTAAAGCCTAAGATTCTGTGTACATAGAATATAATGAAGATCTATACACGTTATCAAACTATGCTAGCACTCAAGTTTTCTGTATTACTGCCTACACTGATGAAAGCAACAGGAAAAACAATCACTGCAGAATTAACCCTTCTCTTAGTTCAAGTTATATGAGTAGAACGCAGGGTAGTTCTGTTGATGTCAGCGATGCAAAACAAGTCACGTTAGAGGAGATCCTGCTGAACTATGTTTTCAACTTTTCCTAAAACACATAAGACAAATCACAGCAGAAGATGACTGCTCATGTGTACATACAAAGCACTTTGCAAGGTACTAAAACTACAATGATTACAGAAAGCAGTTAGAGGCAAGGACATTAAAAAAGGAGTAGCTGTCCCCCTTACGTGTCTGTTTTATGATAGTAGTCTTCAAAACTACTAATGGTGCTTTCCAAACCATATAACTTTGTGACTGTAAAATAAAACCAGTGGCTACATTTAAGTGCACCCTTATATGAACCACTTGTATCAACACAGTAAACTTTGCAATCTGCTTTATGTTTACTGACAATTGCCAGGGTAAAAAAAATCATCAGCATTTCTTAATGATAACTAAAAAAAATGGTTGATATGCAAACATCTCAAAAAAAAAAAATCAAGAAAGTAATCCAAATTGCCATACATCTCAAATAAATAAATAAATAAATAAAAGCATAACCTGTTCCTTTAAGTTCCTTACATAAGGAAATAATTGAACATTTTTTAAGTGACTGCAATAAGGTCTTTCCTTCCCAGCACGCTGTCTGACTCCCAGTCACACCATGATCAAGACACTTCCATGGTCATAAGAAACAGGACTTGAAATTTAACCCTTTGGATAAGGCTAAACATGGAATCAATACTTTCCATTCTTGTTCACCTGACTCAGTGAAGATGACTTCTTATACATTTAAGCTTTAGGGGGGAAAAAAAAAAAAAAAAAAAAAAAAAAAGAGGCTTATGAGATTTTTTCTTCCCCTGCAATTCTAATCTTTTCAAGCACTACTACGGGGAGAAGTAATGGCCCCATGTTGCACCAGGGGAGACTCAATTTGGATATTAGGAACAACTTCTCAAAAGAGTGGTGGAGTCACTGTCCCTGAAAGTGTTGAACAAGCATGGAGATGAGGTAATTAGAGACGTGGTCTATTGGGCAAAAGCAGTGGTAAGTGGATGATTGGATTTTGTGATCGTAGAAGTCTTTTCTAATTGTAATGATGCTATACTATCATAGCTGAGTGTAAAAAAATAAGGCGCTCACAGTAACTGTTGTATTTTAGGAATACATTCTTCCCATAAATCCTTCTTGGTATTCTAAAATTTACTTCTCCATGTCGTCTCCTACACACTAAATAGCAAGTAAATTATACAGATGCTTCAGTATCCTTATTTGATAGCTGTCTGCAAGCTTTAAAAAAAGGAAAGAGCACAACACCCTTATCAACGAGAAGGCCAGCAGTACGTCACACAAAGACTCAGCAGTTCTATCATCCATATCATGTGTTCCCACACCCATTCCCACTTGGCTTACATCCTCAGTTACAATTTTTTCTCCAACGAATTCAAGGTATAACTGCAAAAATGAGTGCTTTCTCGACTAAGTTTTCAGAAAGATGGAGAATTGCTGGAATACATAGCTAAGATTTTTATTTATTTGGTAGTACCACTACACAAATCTCTGCATACAATTTAAATAAATAAATAATTCTTGTGCTGTTTAACAGCATGGAGTTCCACACCCTTCCATTGTCTTTATACAAGACAACGGATCTCAACTTTCTTCCCCTTTCTCACATAATTGTTTCATTCACACTTGATTTGGGATAACAGCTTTTGAATGTAGTCTATACTGACAAAATTGAGAAAATATTTCAGCGGTTCTTTCTTGTCTGAGGAAGAATCAAAGACTACTAATACTTACACTACAGCTATTCAGGGTTTCAACAAACAAGAAAAGAAGTGAGAAATACATCCATTTACTTTTCTTTAGAGTCCTACTTAACTCGGCTTCACTGAAACAGGCAAAACCGGCATTCAATTACTTAAAATACCACACTAGGTAAGTAAAAAGTTAGAGAAATTCTCCTTGCTTTGAAAGCTCTTAAAACTGTACTGTATGATGGAACTATTGAGCACTCTGCTCCTCTGCCTGGCTTTTCTCCTAAGTTACAGAACTTTAGTACCAACAAGTATCTATGATCCAGCTCTTTCATCAGCACTAAAAACAAGCAGTGTGATGTTTCAGGGTTACTCCACAGATGAAAAGTGATCAGAGATGTGATGGAAAAACACTGCTTTACATTTCTTATGCCTTAGCTATGTTTCAGAAGTGCTGGACCTACTTAAAAAATAACAGTAACAAAAAATACTCCAGCTGCAGGGAGATAGAGCATCTTCTATTAAGCCAACCAATACAACTTGAAAACCTGGCTTGCACGCCCTTCTCCAGATATTTTTAACTCACTGACTAACACAGTGAGGAGTGGTCTTTAAAGACCCTCCATCTTCCTGGTTCAGCACATAGGAAGAAAGAATTTTTTCCTACTGGCCTCAGCAAACCTTTCCGCATACCTGCCAGATTATGAAGCAGAAACTTGGAACATACCAGCTCAAAAGCAGCAAGAATTTGGAGCGCCTCTTCCCACTGGAACTAAGAATGTTTAGAAAGAAAACTTTAATCCTTCGCATTATGTTCCAGTCACTAAAGAAAGTAAACTACAGAAAAGTTATCAAACTAAGTGTACAAACTAGAGGGAATGGTTTTCCTCATTTCTAACCTGGAAAACAAAAACTAAAACAGCAGCAAAATTGACAACACTTATTAAGACAGAAATCTTAGCTTACAATCATCGCCACTGACAGATACTGCTAAGCGTGTAACTACCTCCATAAAAAGAATTGTCATTTGTAACATATCCATTATTTTTCCCCCCACATGGTAACACTGACCATTCTTACCATTTTAATACACCACAAGTTTGCGTATCTTCACATTTTACATCTTTGTGTTTCCCTCCTCAAACACTGAGCACACAGTGCATACTACAGCAGCTAGTTTTAGCCAAGTAACCTTGGATAAATCTACACTTTTTCATTTACATCAATAAAAAGAACCAAAGGACTGCAACAGTTAGCTGCCATAATGTTTTTAGGCTGCTTTACATAAACAATTGGTAGTTAAGCTGTGACTGCTGGCCCTTATATTTGCTTCTCCAAAGCTCACAGTTTATCGCTTTATTCAGTATTTTGTTGAATTAATTATTTAACATTGAGACTCTGCTCTCTTGCAAGTTTATCAAACACCAACAGCCTCTGTGATGGCAGCACCCAGATTTTAAATGCAGGTGGACCCAACAAAAAAAAATTTAAAAAGCACAGCTCAAGCACAGCCTTCATACATGACTGGAATGGTTTGTAATAGCTTGCAAATGACGATGTGCTTGCTATACCCAGCTGTTCTTAAATTATGAATACGCAAGCTATTCATGTTAAACCCAAATCCCAGCACTATTCCTGCAAAGAAATCCCAGTAGTTCTTGGTTGTTCTACATGTTAGCTCTGTTAAGGATACAAATAGCAGCAAGCTTCAGAACAAGTAAGACCAAACTACTGGCATCCCATGCATTAAGTCCATTATCACAGCAGGGGTTGTCTATCTCTGGAACTTTCCTATAACAGCTCAGGCAATACGAAGATTATCTCCCATCAAAAAGTAAGTATGGAAAATAAAAAATAAAAAGAAAAAAGAAAATGTCTGCAGCATAAACCAAGTCCCTTTGCTAATGCTTTTTCCCTTCAGCCATTCACATTGTTGGCTCTGACCTACCAGAAGGCTCGTACCAAGCTTCAAGCATTTAAAAACATCAATCATAAAAAACAAAGACAGGACATTGAATTATACAGTATTAACCTCCAGGGTTTGCATATAAAGACCTAAGATTTATTTATGTCCCAACACGTTAAGAGCTTCAGTACACCGTCCTTTACACAGAACCGACTGCCAATTTGATGAACCTCTCTCCCCTCAGCAGGAGTGCAGCGTCTGTGATTAATGAGCGCGTGCTTCTGAAAAAGTGTAAGAACAGAAAATGGGGCAAAATCCACACAACAATCTCCATACACCCCAGATGGACCACTGCAATAATCATCAGCAAACCAGACTGCTCTTATACACGGGAACACTGAGGGAGGGCTATGGCTGTGGGGTTTTTTACTGATTATATACCACACAACAACCACTGTTCTAGAATAATAAATAGTGCACTGCATTTTGCTAGATATTTAAAGAACCTTTCAGCATTAAAAAAAAAAACAAACCCAAACTCGTCAGTACAAACTGACTAATAAATAAAGTCACAATTGGAAGTTGCTAGCTTCATATTCGAAGTGAAGAAAAAACACTAACCTAGAGGACTTAGAAGCTTTGGCTTCACATTCAAGTCAGTATCTTGATAGAGATTCCAACTCGAGAGCAGCTAGGCAGTGCATATTTCGTAACATTAAAACACCACGTTTAACACACGTTCTAAAGAAAATCTATTTTACACTTCCTCTGATTCCTAAGAACACACTGGGAGGCCTTTCAATTATGAATAATTCAAAAGGAATCATCCCTTGCAACAACTCCAGAGCAAAAGTTCAATGTGAGGGTCCAAGAAGATGACACTGTCTAATTGTCGCTATACGTCTTCCAGATCTACCATCCTCATCAAGGTTTTATGCTGTGAAATACCCAAGACTAGCTCTTAAAATTAGAATCCCATTGCTTTCAACGGGACTGTTCACAATACTAACTCATCAGGTAGATAATTTTTTTAGATGGTGCCTTTACACACCTAGTACTTTGAGTTCAAAAAGTTTATGCAGTGCCCCCTCGGAGGGCAGTTAAATCTCTGCAAGCTCTTTTTGCAAACTACCAGGGCTTAACACATTCAGCTCTTCACAATGCCTGACCTAAATCAAGTCAGAAAAACAAAAAGTCATGCGTCGTTCACACTCAAAAAGCAAGACATTCCAGAGGCCCCGAATGCAGTGAGTGGGAAGGAAAGGGGAGAACTCTCATGGTAATGATAATGGTCATCGTCCTTCTGAAAAAATAAAACAGATACTGTCTTGCATGGTCTATTTTTTTTTTTCCAAGCTTGCAGAGATTACATCTGAGATACCCCCCGACATTAGATAAGGTTTAAAATGTGTTCCTTCTTTGATATTTGACTTTTCTCCACAGATACCAAAAAACCACCCACAGAAAGATAAACATTTTTTATTAGGAATTACACAAAATGCATAAATTAATTACATTAAGGTAAGGAGAGAAAAACCCTTCATCCTCCTTTTCTTATTATTACATTAAAAAACTGCAAAGGCGCACAACATCCCTTCATTGAGAGTCATTTTATCACCTGCTGGTCTCATTTAATGAGAATTTGGGAAATAACTCCCTTTTTTAAAGAGAAAAAGATCAAAAGACATGGTAAACTTTGGTAATCTCATTTCGTTTTCAGTAAGGAGAAGTCCGCTCTCAAAACTAAAAAGAACAGTTTTGTTCTTTATTCTTCATTTATTTGGCAAAGAAGGGTTCAAAACTGGGGCATTATATAACTCTAAATTTAGAGGCAGTAGAAAAGTAAGAGTAAGTAAAAGCTCAGCTCAGAATTGGCGTGCTAATTGAATAAGATGCTCTTCTACATTTTTAGTTTGTCTCTTAATCACACATTTTCAAGTTAAGATTGAAAAGTACATTACTTTTCTTGGCTATTCTGAAGAGACTACATTGAAATACAATTCAAAATTTTAAATGCTCTGCGCAGTCAGTTCAAGTACTGAAGCAGCACTACTCTTTCCGATTAACAAACCATGCATTTCAGTTTTCAAAGTGTCTAACAGTGAAAGCACATATCAGCCACGAAGACACCCCTTCTTTCACTTCTCCCATCAACTTCTAAAAGACTCACCACTCCAGACAGAACCCCAGTCTGCCTAGCTGTGAAATGAACGCATTCTCACCTTCGCAGTAGTACTCAGAAACTCAGAGAAGTGGTAACTCAGCTCTTGCTAACTAGTTCTGTAAAACCAAGTAGGTACATTGTGAGGGATGGGAAGGAGATGGATTTGCTTCCTCTAATCCAATACTGAACAGTCTTGTTTACAGTCCTAGATCCCAAGAACTCCAAAATTCCTACCAATTCAATCACATCAAAGATGAATGAACCACTGTCCTACCACTGCATGCTGAAAACACAACAAACTGATTTTTAATCTAAAATGCAACAGTAAAGCAAACAAAAATTTTAACCATACCTTATTTAACAAAAGACATTCAATTTACCTGTTCTGGTGAGGTCAGAAAGAACAACTATACCTACATTTTGGATTCTGCACAACGTTATCCACACCACCAATAAAAGATTTCTTTAAACAGGCTGACTGACACGTTCCATTCTGTTAACGTTCAGGATGCTTCACAGTGAACAATTTAACAATAACAAAAAGCACCGCTGTCCTTGATGTCCATGACATGGCATCATTTGTTGGATGTGCGGCAGTGAAACAGAAACAAGCCAAAAACTGAACCACACTTCAGAGAAAACTGACTTGGGAAATCCTCATCGCAACAAATTAGCTAGATGATGAAAATATGGAGTACTACTCTTCCATAATCTTCTATAAGGGTAACACCATCTTCCTGTCAAGCAAAACGAAAACCATTCTGTACTACTACAGTTCATCTTAATCCTATGTCTCTGTTACAGGGTACAGCCTTCAATCTCTGACAAAAAAAACCAGCCAGGTTCTGGGGTGTTACTTGTTCTTTTTACTCCTACCTAGCACCAAGGAGAAAGTAGGTCTTCTAAGAAACGTGTATTAGGGACACAAAACATCAGTGAAAGTAACCTGAACTGTGAGATCCCCTTACTGTATTTGGTGTGTGTAGGAAACTGCGTTTTTGGCAGCACTAGCTATACCTCCCGATGACTCCAATCTTAGTTCTAAATATGCCATATGCCACTGTAATACTGTACAACTAAAACCAGTCAAGTACCTCCTCATCCTTAATTCAGGGAGGTGAGGCACAGCACAAACTCCCCCTTTGCAGCTGTGATATTCTACTTCTCGTAGGAACACAAAAGTAGCAAGGAAGACTTTTAATAACCGCAGTTCAAGCAGTCAGTGACTGTTCTGTTTCAATTCAATGACACCACTAATGGCTTCTTAGCAGCTCCATGAAATCAACCAGCTGTCAAGTTGATGCATCAGAAGGAACAGTTATGCACTCCCATAAGAAAAAGCAACACATCAGGATGTTTTCCAAAACATCTGCTCCTTCACACTGTAGTTCTACAATAAACATGCAAACAAAGGAACAGGCAGCAGGACCTAAAAAGAAAGACTTCCATTACTTCCTTATTCAAGTTTTCTGTGTCTCAGAAACACATGCCAGTCTTGTGGCGATTTATCCTTACCATGAGGTCAGTAAAACCAGCAAATAATCCCACCGCAATGCCTAACCGTGGCTAATTTCTTGCACAATATAAAAATAGTGCTAATTTATCCCCTAAGGAGATAACTGTCTTAGCTTATTGTCATAAACACCTTTCTCCCAAAATTTAACAAGTTCAAATTATCTTCCCCCTAACTCTGTTCAAATAATTTTACGATGCATTTTCAACACATTGATTTACAATAGTCCACAAGAATGAGTCTTAAAAGGAGTTTTTTTTTCCAGCAATAAAAAATTGTAAGTAAATGAGTACAGCGGTATTTAGTTTAATTAAAAAAAAGAGGATGATAAATACACGATAAATACCAATAGAGCAAATCCAGACTATTACTGGTACGCACTAGTCACAAAACTATTTTGTTGCCATTCAGAACTGACTTTGAGCCACTCCTGAGCAGGGTGCACTGCCCGATTCTTCAGTGGAGTCTGTTGCTTTCGTAGCACTTCATTAAAAATGCACACGTAGGTTACTACAGGTATGAGACCTCAAATACAGAAACTATCACTGTCTGAAACTGCTTATCCTCTGTTGCTCACCATTTGTAATCTACCAAATCTTCTAAAACCTCAGCTGCATGTATAATTTAGAACCATCTGTTCAATGTGCTCTTAACTACTTAAACATTTCATCTACCTCAGGTGCACGTAGCTGGCAAACACTCGATTCCATCATGCTTCCCAATGCATTTAAAAAAACCCTACACGCAGCCAGGCAATCTGACACTCCAACACAGCCCTTAGGATACTTTACACATATAATTCAACATCAGCTTTGTCAGAAAAAGTCTCGATGCGCTAACAGGCATTCCTACTGCTTTCTATGTTAATGGCTATCAGCGTTTTTCTCAACCTTGAGGACAAAGGAAATGCAAACTAAATCCAGACAGTTCCATCTTCTAATTAGTGCAACTGTAAATATGCAGCAAGTAAGGAGACTATAGGAAAAAGAATGAAACAACAGAACTTTACTTAAAATAGGTATTCCCTACCAACCACCCATCGCTGTAGTAAGTCTTACCATGTGACCAGAGAAACATTTAATAGATCTTAAAGGAAAAGTGTAATTGAGAAGTAAATTAAAAGAACGGTGCCTTTTGTTGTTTCCCTCTTCACAGCAGCTGACGCAGAGCTGAGAGCCAGTACCAAAAGAGATTTTTTAAAGTAAATGAATTCAGCATAGCAAGTACACAGCACCACCATTAGATAGCATCGGCAACGCTAGGGAGGGGGAAGGAGAGGAGGGGCAGAGAGACTTTCCAAGAGGAACCTTTTAACAATATGCTTAAAGCGTCGCTTCCAAATACGCTCCAAAAACATGCCAGATAAAAGCGGGACAGCTGTCTATTTCCATTACTCCCATGTGCTTCATCCGAAATAGAAACTGTTTACTCCTCAGGGGAAGGTTCTGGACGAAGTCTTCCACGTATCCCTCACACCAAAACTGCTTTCTGTACACGCAAATAACATGTACCTCCGAAGGGTTTTTTACTTAACCTAAGAACTTCGGGTAAACAAAATAAACAGGATGGGGCGGGGGTGACGAGAGCACAGGAGAACAATGCAAAAGTACGAGTATTTCCCTGCTGGTTACCACACAGCGGACACCGCTCCCGCCGCTCGCCCACAGCACGGCCAGAACCGCGCTGCCCGCTCCCAGCGCCACGGGTCACCGTTCCTCGGAGAGCGCGCGCTCTTGGAAAAAATCCCCTTAAACTTAACATGACGTCACCGCCCATCCCTGCCCTGTAACATTTCCTAAACTTCGAGTCGGATCCAAAAAGACTTTCCGGATTTCCACTTATTCCCCCTAAAAAAGACAGAGAGACTTGGGAATACCAATTTGCCCAAGATGGCGAAAGGCTCGTTGTTTGGAGGGCAGGAAAAATGGAGGAGATTGTAACATACACAAAGGGATAAATTTCAAGCGCTCGGCCGGGGCCGCGGCCGCCCGGCCCCTTCACGAGAACAGAGTGCGCACAAAAGACGACGGCGGAGGTTCCGCGCGCCGCCGCTCCCGGCCCGTCCCGGCCCGCACCCGCCGCCCCCGAGGCGCTGAGCCGGGGGAACCAACAGCCGCGCACCCGGGGCCAGCAGCGCGGGGCTCCGCGGAGGCCCCGTTCGACCGTACGGCGCCGCCTTTCCCGCTGCCCTCCCTCAGCGGCCGCCCCGCTCCGCGCCCCGCCAGGCTCGGGTCGCCCCGAGCTGACAGTCGGACCGGCCGGGGAGAGCGGGGCGAGGGCCGGGACGCGAAGAGGGCAGAGCGGGGCGCAGCGCCGCGCCAAAGGGCCGCCGGCAAGGAAGGCCGCCGCCGGAGCCGCGAGCGGGCCGGCCCGGTCCGGGGACGGGCTCGAGGCCGCCGGTAAAGTTTAAACTCGCGCAGGACCGCGGCCGCCCCGTTCCGAGGCGCTGCGCTGCACGCCGGCGCCGGGCCCTGGCTCCACATAACAAAGGGACGGCCCGCACCGGCGGGCGGAGCGGCGCCCGCGGACGGAGGCCGAACTCGGTGCCGAGCAGCCCCTGCGCGAGGCTCAGCACCGCGGTGCCCCGGAGCTCCCCATGAGCTGCCCCGGAGCGCGGCGCCCCCGCCCCGTGGGCTGCACTCACCTCGCGGCCGGCGGAGCTCTGCCGCTGCCCGGGCGCCGCTGCGCGTGCCGGAAGGCGGCCCCTGCCCGACGCTCCCGGGAGCCTCGCGCAGCCCCGGGAAGGGGCGGGGGCGCGCGCGGGGGCGCGCAGTGCCGCCGCTCCGGGCGAGGCCGCTCCCTGCGCGCGGTTGGTGCGACTCCGCCGGCCCAGAGTGACGTCAGCGACGCGGCTCCGCTCCACCACAGTCAAAGTTGTCGCTTACACGCCGGGAAAAGGGAAGAGCCGCTCCTCTCGCTCCGGCCCCGGGAGACCGCGACCCACAGGCGTGAGGCGGCGTGAGCCGCGGCTTCAGGGCTGCCTACGGACCCCGCTGCGCGCCGTCGTTTTGTGCCTGCGGGAAAAGTTCGCGCTGTGCGCGCCTCCCGCCCGCGGCGACGGGGCATGGCCGTAGCGGTCGCATTCCCGGGACGGATCTCGGCCGGGAGGAACGGCCGCCGCCCGCGTGCCCGGGGTCGCCGCTTCACTGCAGGTAAGGTCGGGTAGGAAAAAAATAGCGGCAAGGGTGCTTTGCTACAGCGGCCGTCGACTGGGGCGAGAAGGCAACCCGTGTTCACGAGAAGACATTTTCAAGAAACCGAGCAGGTCAGAGATCCCAGTGAAAGCAAGGGCCAATTTTGTACTTCGCGAGAACAGGATAAATCCCAACAGACCCAGCGAAGCGAGGCAGGCAGGCGAGTCACCGCGCGGCGGAAGCGCTGAGGTTTACGGGCTGTTGGCACGGGCACTTTAAAAAAAAAAAAAAAAAAAAAAAAAAAAGAAGGGAAGGAGCCTTGGCCTGAGGCGGCCTCGGCGCGGCCAGCGGGAGACCTGGGAGCCTCTTCTTTCCTTTTTTTTCCCTTTTTTTGGCATCGTCTCAAACTCAGCCGAGGCCGAAGTGCACTTTAAGAGCCTAGAACTGCTCTCTGTAAGCCGTAACGGCTGAGATTAAGACGACGCCGTAGCACAACGAACACCCGAGTTAGTTCAGGATGAACTACGTAGAACTGCATCTACAGAACTCAGAAGCGTTTGCTTCCTTTACCCGGTCAATACACGCATTTTGAAATCAACATTATTTCTAAATAGAGCTGATCTCAGCATAAAGAAATACGTGCAGGCAGAAAGATGCCATTGTTTTCCGTTTCCTCTTGAGCCACTGTGGCTGTGATTTTAATTGTGGCAGAGGATCGTCATTAGTATTAACACATGGGTAGACTTCATAAAGCTGCTTCATTAGCAGGAAAAAAAAAAAAAAACCTTGGCAGCCGTGCTCTTTTTGCATGAGATGAGAATGTCAGCCTTACCTCGGTCATTTGTAACGTAATAAGCGCAAGCACAATGATTGCAGTGCGGGAACACTGGGGGAAGGGCAAAAATGCTGCATAATACAAATACAGGAAAAGAAAGCTGCTCATTATACAGTAAAATGTGTGCTAAAAATTAGTGAAGATGACATCTCATGAGACTTCATGCTAAATAAATTAATGTGCTGATATGTTTTTAATTACTATTTTTGTACCAGCTTATTTCATTCCCAGGATTCACATCAGGCAGCGAAGGCTTGCTAGCATTTATTGATTTTTTTTTTTTTTTTCCTCTGCCACATTCCCGGAATGCAGGCTTTAATCATTTCACTGCACCACACTCAGTAATTTCATTAAAAACTGGAACCTTCCATCTTCAGAAAGGCATTTAATTTCAATGACACACAATTTCTCTTAGCAGCAAACCATCTCAACAGTAAAAGCTGGCCTAAGGTTCAAATGCATAATTTAGTCCTGAGTTCCCCATGCTCTGCATTCCTTTGAAGCTATAATTTGACTAACTACCTAATAACTGTAATAAGGACAATGATTTCCTTATAATATGTTATTAACCCATGTTTAATGAACTCAGAGGCCAAGCTCTGTACGTGTTTGGGTCAGTATCTCTCTAACCTCAAAATTTTCTAACGATGTTCTTAGGAAAAAAAAAAACATGGGATAAGAATGAGTATATACCTATACTCATAATAAATGCCTGTTTTGCTCAAGATAATAATACTGTCACTTGCATAACAGGATTCTACAACAAGAGAAACAAGCACCGGATGAAGGTAACTATCAAATGTACTGCCTCATGTATATATTTTCCATATCTGCCTGTAACACTTCAAGTAAGTTCTGTTACCTACGCTTATTGCCACCATTCTAAATAACCATTCTAAATATATATTTTTTTTTCTATGTGTAAGCCAAACTGTGTAGTACCTCGTGAGAAACAGAGGTGTGTTTGGGTAGCATTACGGAATCATTGTTTCCTGTAACGCTCAGCAGGACAGACTTGAATCTGCTTGAAGGCAGAACCACAGACCTGACAACATAACCACTTCACAAAGTTCAGTCAGCAATCCAAATTGAAACCACTGGGATGCATTTGATGTCAAAATCAAATATATTATTAATATCTCTAATTGCACTGAATATTAATTTTCCCTTCAGAAAACAATTTAAAATGACTTTGGGTCACTACAAAGTTTTTTTCCAGTCTTCACGAAAATGTGTTTTAAAGTCATTGTTTTTCCATTGAACACAAATAGATCGGTTTTAATATTGCAAAACGTACTGAGGTTTTGAAATTCTATTAACAGTATCCTTTTAGTAAGAGTGTTCATAAAAAATTGTTGCTAGAGGATGCTACTGATGAATTTCAACTGATCAGCTATTAGATCAGAAGTGTTCCTAGAGTCCTGATTTGTGCTTTCTGTGGCTATATTGAAGCTGTAATTCTCTTCTTGAAAAAAATGCAAATTCAAATTCATTGTGTGTGCTATATTAAAAAAATAAGGTATTGTTGGGTTTGATTTCTAAGATGAATTAGTTGCAAATGTAGTTAACCTCCACAATTTTGAGGCTTCCAGTGTAGGCATCTTAAATATAAACACACAGGAAGAGTATTCTTCTGTAGTTTAATTTGTCTGTTTTTATGCTTACCAACCTTATTAATATTTCTTCAATACTTTCACCCACCACTACATTCATAAACTTAACTGATGAACTGGGAGAAAAATGAAGCAAGCTCCATATCTACAGGCATAACTACTTGTGTGTGTATGATTTTACATCACTAGGGCTACTAGCATGCCAAAAAGTTGGCACATACATAAACATCTGGAAGGACAAACCCAGAATTCCTGTAGGGCTATGTAGGTGGAGTTTGGTGTTACCATCTCCCCAAAAGCAAAGTAGTTTCAGAGGTTCTTCTCTTCTCCACTCCTATTCACAGCTTTGCAGCACAGGTTTACAGCCCTCCACTGGTGACCATGCAGATGTTACTGCAGCCACGCTCTGAGATCAGTGAGCAAAGCAAAACTCTGCATAAAAATTTGCACATTCTGACTCTGTAAGGTATCCTGTTTCAGTCGGACATCAAAAAAAAGTCTCCGGAAGGCTTTGCGGTACTCCCTGCAGGTTAGAAATTGTACTGTTATGCTTCCACAAACAGATGTCCTGCAGTAGGGTTCACAAAGCATCTGTCTTTATTATAAAATAGGTTGAGGCAGATTTGACAAACAGGATCAGTAGAGAACTACCTTCAGAGAAAAAAAAGTCATCCTTATCTTGCAAAAACTGTTAACATTTCTCTAATAAAGGGCAGAAGCATTTAACATCCAACACACACCACTGGGGAAAAAAAAAAAAAAAAAAAAAAGCAAAGGTCTATTTTCATTAAACACTTAATTAGTCACACAGGCACACAGAATTGTAGCAGTTGGAAGGGACCCCTAGCGCTCATCGAGTCCAACCCCCCTGCCAAAGCAGGTTCCCTATGCCAGGTTGCACAGGTAGGCATCCAGGCGGGTCTTGAATATCTCCAGAGAAGGAGACTCCACAACCTCCCTGGGCAGCCTGTTCCAGTGCTCCGTCACCCCTACCTTCCACTTCGATGGACAGACTGTTTTAAAACTCTACATTCAGGACTTCCAAAACAATTCTCATTGTAGATACTTTTGGCACCACATAGCTCTTGCTCTCACTCTCTGAGGGCTATTTATACAAGTTAATGTGTCCAAATATGCCTGACTTTCTACTCTTGCATCTCTGGTTTTATTTTGTTATCCTAGCATGGTCAATGAAGATCTGCCTCTCAATACCACAGTGAAAGAGGTTAAAATGACAAAAATCTTCTGGAATCTTTAAAAGCACAAACAAGTTTATATTGTACAAGGTCTGCAACTGGATTGATACGTTCACCACTTCAAGTTGTTTCCATTAAGAAATGCTGCTCAACTGCAGAAAATGGTTATGTAGGCAGATTCGAAAAACACTGCAAAGTTCCTGAGTCAAATGAATCCACAGAACAGCTGTAAATGTTTGCAGAGATTATGGACTTATCAGGTGGTCTGAATGAGGCCAAATTAAGAAATTCCAAAGGATCTAGTCTGCAACTTAACACATCCTGTCAAAGCCCAAAAGTTTTCCCTAGTGAGCTTCTGCATCAGCCCTGTATTACACACAAATTACTGAATACACTTATTAAAAATCATACTCCTCATATACATCTTCCTGTGAAGGAGGCAAAAGCAGCTACAACATGTTCACAATTTTATTAAGCCCTTATCTATTAAATACTATATCTGCTCTTCTAAGAGGAACATGTGATGCATTCTCCAAATTCCTTTTAGCGCTTCAGTCTTACCTTCATCCAGCTTCATCAGCATCTTCATGTCTTCTCACCAGCAAGCTCCAAGTCTGAATAAAGTGTTTTTGTAGATGTATTTAACCACTAACAATAGGAAATGTCAGTTCATTCTAAACAATTACACTTCTAACCTTCTAAAAGTAGATTTAAAGAGGTACAATCTTCAGTATGTCTCCTCTGTACTAATGTTCTCATTCCATTTATAGTTAAAATATAGAGCTCTGCTCGTCCTCTGATCCAGTGGTTTTCTTTCTCAGTACTGGAGCACTTTCAAGTTGCTTGAATGTAATTATAAATCCTGAAATGTTTCTATTTGATTCAAAAAACCCATCATCTCCACCAATAGTAATGTCAGCAACTAAGGCATTGACAAAGTCTTTTATTAGCATGACAGCTCACACTGTGCTATCAACATATTCACAAAATAAAGTTTTCAAAAGAAATACATAAAACCAAAACATTTTTTTTTTTTTTGCATTTTTCTTAAGTCTGATAATCTTACACATCCAGCCCACTTATCTTCTTCCCAGAAATCAGGTGTGCTGGTTTTTTGTTTTGTTTCAGCTGTTTAAATGTCTGCAGTATTTCCACTTCCCGATGTAACTGTTGAATAGCTCACCGAATAGCTCCATTGGTTTGCTTTATCCACAGCTCTCTTTGTTTGGGACCAAAAATCAAAGCCGCATTTTCTCTGACCAAAGCAGTGTTTTCCTTTTTTCCTGTTTTTTGGTCACGGGTTCAGAAAAGACCACCTCAAAATTCAGTGCAAATCTGCAGTAATTACACCCACAAGTGAAAAGAAATGCTTTCAGGAGAGTACAGCAGCTGTTACGTAGCAGACATCAAAACTACACAATTGTTCAGGACAGGAAGTGATGGCATCTCTCATTAAACTAAAACTAAACAGGAAATAACTTTACATAATTAGCCAACTTGAAATCTGGCCAGGTCACAGGGATTAAGAGCTCTTACAAAAGTTTGGCTCACTCTGTGTTAATTGGCCATGAGCGTGATTTCAAAGCAGAGAACATTCCATGCTGCATATGATGTGCAGTATGCACCAAAGAAGGTTATATATGTACAAACTGACAAAATGCATTTCTCTTGAGCTACTAAAGGTACGGTAGCTTAAGATTGAAGGTTTAAATAGTTTTGTTCATAACATACATTTTAGTTGGCTACCTTTAAAGTTACACTAACTAATCTTCAGCATTTTAAGATACAATGAAGAATGTCTTTCCAACGCTTTCAGTACCACAATAGAAACAGCTGTAATTTTATACCATTCCTTAGACAGACACAACTTAACCTATTTTTATTTATTAAAGATCTCTGGCTTGTGCAAAACTTTTAGTTTTGAGGCACAAACTAATGTTCACTTATGCAGTTCAGATTATTAGGCTTCTAGCTTCTCTAAGTGTGTACTGATTGTGTTTGCAAATAATGTTCTAAAGACATTGTAAACACATTTTTATATTTTAAGAACTTGATGATGTACCCATAAATTAAATAAAAAAAAGGCAACTCAAACCAGTAACTGCAAGAAAGCAGACCTGGTGGGTACGTTGCTAAGAACGTGTCCATGAAGAGGGAAAAACTGAAAAGTAGGCTAAGACACCGTTCATCTAAAACATGTGTAATTTGATCAAATTAATTCCTAATATCTTTCAGTACAAAATTTCCTATTAACTACATCTTCTCAGAAAGTGATTTGACTTAACCTGATATTTCATCACTGCAGATAACTTGACTGATTCAATTAAATATGGCAGATACAATATCTGGCAGAGTAATTTAAGAAAAAGCATCCAATACATCAAAGTGCTTTGACTCATCTATTTAGCCGTTGGGATAATGACTTTTCCAAATAAATCATTAAGTGAAAGAAATACAGAAGACATGAATCTGATTTCCAACAACCAATTAATATATTTCATTTTCCTGTATATCACAAATACTACTCTTGACAAGAAAAAAAGATTCAAAGATAAATTAGACATCCTTAAAAGTTACACCTTTTATTTTTCATTGCCTCACAATCAGTAATTTCTAAAAATCTATAAACTGCTAATAATGACATACTCTTTGTAGATCAGGATTGGAATTATAAATTGTGATTCTAGTTGTAAGTCCTCCTAAGTTCTACCTTCCCAACAGCAGACAGAAACATTTAAGGCAGAGATCTGTTGTCAATTTAGTTGCATAAGTCAGTAAGGAATTACAGAAACCAATTGTTTCATAAGAACATAGTTTACAAGAACACGGATTGTAGAAGAGATCAGAATCATTCTTCTTCCATGTGATACTGTACTGATGTAATTTTTTTTAATCTCTTTGTCCTATCTCTTTCTTGTTTATCTATTATTTCCTAATTTAACAACATTTTCTCCATCATCAGTTTGATTTCTCAACGCTGCATATTCATTTAGAAGGCTCACAACCACCACGCTTGGCACAACATGGCCTAAACACAGATCAAACTTCTTTCAGGACTGCAGAGAATTGAGCTACACATTTAGAATTTGAATATTTTCCACGTTTCTGAAACGATTGAAACATCAAGGATGTCTCTCACTGTCTTGTTTATCAAATAACTAGCCCTCTTTAATATGAAAGCAAGTACAGAAAGGATGATCTCCTCACTAGTGAAAGTTTAGAATACTACCTTCTGAGTAGATACCATGTGGGCTTTTTATTATATATTTGGGGAGTTTCGTTAGGCAAAAAAAAAAAAATAATAAAATAAAATAAAAAATCATACCAAGCAGCTACTTACTTTGGCAACAAAACTAACAGCCTGGCACAAATATATGGATAACTAAAAAACTCCCAGTCTTGGACTTCCTGCTACCACTTCCCTTCTCTCTCCCCCTAGAATACACCAGCTTCCTTTGCCATATGTTAAAACTGTGCACATCAATTACCATACCCTACAGATAGCTTCCAGCAAAACTCAGTGACAAAACCTTGCCCAAAGTACTTGCTGGCATGGTGGAGCAATGAATTCTGGTAGTTCTGTAAAGGTATGCAAGAATTCTCCTATGTGGAGAAAGCATAGAGCGTTCAAAATTATAGACTATACTGGAAATGGTTCACAATTAAGTACATTATTGTTCTTAAGTATGCACATCTCAGCTTCTAGAAGTTACCAATAAGGTTTTTCTTTGATGCTTCTCAGAACATCATTATTTAAAATAAACAGAATATTTTTATTAAAAAAAGATTCCCATTCTTGGATTTCAACATAAAATCTTGTTTACCAAATATAAATTAATACAGATGTATAACAAAGTGTCACTTTCGTTCATAAGATGAAGCTAGAAATAATCTCTATGGTTCCCCCAGCATTCTGTTAGCCTGAATATACCAAATTCAGCCTCATCTTCTGAAATACTCATCAAACTATGAAGAAAACACATATTTTAGACCAAAAAGTGAAACATCTGTACAGTTAACTGCTAGATGGAGCATCATCTCCCTGATCTTGACATACTAATGGCCTTTGGCCCACATCCAGCCTTGGTTTTGACTTCTGGCTGCTGCAGATGGTGCACAGCCCTGGCCCACTTCAGGATTCCACAGTTTGACACCATTGCATGCATTGAGCCAAGAATGCCTCAGCTCCTTCCCTGTGTGCCTCTTCCCTTCCACAGATCAGGACAGGCCTCACTGCAAGTTCAGATGAAGCTGAGGGCACCTCCTCCAACTGGCCACCCCTGGTGCCAGGCCTCACACCACAGCTGAACCTCACCACTTGGTACCAGCATTTTACACCAGGCCCAACCAAGAAGGCTGAGGGGCAGGGTGGGCTCAGACCAGCCAAACTCCCTGCTGACTGGCCGCCCACTTGTAACCACAGGGGCTGGCCAGGCTTAGTTTAAAATCCCCTGCTCTCACATTCAACAGTAAACCACAGTTCTGCTTGAAGTTGTATTTTGCTGACATAAGACTGCCAGCAGATGACCTCATACACGGATACCTGATTACACAATCAGAATTCCTCACCTGCTCACTCACTGGCAAGGATTTCTTTAAATACAGTGTAATCCCAACATGAGTGCCTTCATTCAAAAGGTACACAGGTGTTAAATAGGGCAATGTTTTCAAAAGAGTCAATTTATGTACATAAAAAGCATTGGGCAATAGCAAGTTAAGTGTTTAATGCAAAAATCCACGAACATATAGAATAGGAAATTACATTCAGAAAATGAAGGGCACGCAGCTGAGGAAAGGAGCAGGCATCACCACACAACTCAGATGGAACATGAGACTCAGGTCTTCATCGGCCTCATGTCTTGTTGCTGTATGAAAACACATTAAGACTGCAAAGTCAGACTCCACAAGTTCAGAAGCAAACAGAACTAAAGCTGCACACGTGACATTCACTTGGCCACCTTGTACACAAGCTGATCAGTCTGGGGCAGTGCAGTGGGAGCTGGACACAAGGAAGGCTGTTGTCTGCTAAGTCTGTGCTGCAGGTGCTGGAGAACAGAATTAATGAAATACTGAACTCTTGGTGTTTAAGGACAACAAACGCCTCACAGGAGAACAGACTTCTATCTTTACCTCTGACATGAAAGGTGTTTTCTTAAACTAAGCTTTCAGATACAGTCAGTAACTAGTTTTCATTACCAAAATATGCTGTTTGAGCACCTGGTTTCCTGAATTACAGAGTAATCACGACTGAAATGGACCTAAATTTAATGCTGTTATTTGAGCAAAGATCGAAGAGGTATAGAGTTGGACCTTTTGAGAACGTTCCTCCCTTGCAGTCTATCCATCAGGCCTGGGCTCATCCACTCCTGTGATTTTACAAGAAAACTCTACCAAATCATTAGCATTTGGTAAATGTTTATATTAGACCAACATGCAACACAATTGGTCTTACACAATTATTCCCTTTTCAAGTCTGAAGGAAGGTCATAACCAGGAAATGGCAGAAGAGCTGAAAGTGAACTTAACTGGAAAGGCAGCAGGAGGCAACTGTGTGCAAGGATAAAGGCACAATTTTGGCAGGCAAAAACAGGAGTATTTCTGGGAGCAATGGCTTTCTGATGTTAATTCTCAGAATGAACAGAAGCATGCCAGGAAAATCTTGGTATTTCAGAGAATAACAGGGGTTGGAAGGGACCTGAAGAGACCATCAAGTCCAATCCCTCAGCTAAAGCGGGTACCCACACAACAGATTGCACAGGTCGGTGCCCAGTTGGGTCCTGAATATCTCCATAGGAGACTCCACTACCTCTCTGGGCAACCTGTTCTAGAGCTCCCTCACCCTTACCATAATGAAGTTCCCCTGCATGTTAGTACAGTAGCTTCCTATGTACAAGTTTTAGCACATTACACCTTGTCCTATTGCTGTGTACTACTGAAAAGAGCCTGGCCTCATCCTTTAGATATTTAGAAACATTTATCAGATCCCATCTCAGTCTCCTTTTCCCCAGGCTGAACAGACACAAGTCACTCAGCCTTTCTTCACATGGGAGATGCTCCAGGCCCATCATCTTTGTGGCCCTCCACTGGAGGCTTTCTAGGAAATCAGTCTTTTTCTGAACACAGTAGTGTAAACATGGCCGCAAAAGGGCAGAGTAGATAAAAGTCGTTGGCAAAGTTGATAAAGACAGAAGTTCCTCATGAGTTTTTGAGGTTGTTCTTGTTCTTTACTTGGACAATAATCATGTTTTCTGTTTATTTTAATATTGGTAAAAAATGCTATTCAGATTCTTGTAAGGCCCTTGTGAGCTCAAGGCTTTGAACATCTATTATAGCTGGCCTGTAGACACTTTTGAAAATCCTGTGCGTGTCTTCAGATGGTCCTGAACTTTCGGAAGTCCAGAACTATTGCCTACATATTTTTGACGAAATTGCTGGGAGGGGGTGACACAAAATTTCAGTTTTCCTATTCTGGCTAAGGGGGTTTTCCTTTTCCTTTCCTGTTTCCTTTTTCTCCTTTTCCTTTCCCCTTCTCATTTCCTCTTCCTATTTCCTTTCCCATTAGTAAATATTTTCTTCAGGACCATAGTCAAACTTTATTGCATGTATTTGTTTTGGATAATTGCTTAGATGATGGCTTATCATAAAGTAAACGTTACACTTAACTCTTATTTTGTAGCTGACAATGATAAATACAGGCTCATTCTTTTAAAGCAGTACTGTATTTATACTAAGCTCTAACTTGCAGCTCACAGAGTTTGGTGAACATGGAAATAAAATACTGTGTTCTCTTTCCCTTCATTCTCTCTCCATTTGAAGCTGCCAGTCATGCTTATATATTAAGGGCAAAAAATAGTTTATTATTTTGATATCAAATAGAAGGTAGAGTGATTCAACTAACTCCATGGATGTGTCTTAAATATTGAGAACATAGTATTTCTTCAAGTATTTATTCTTTATCTTATTAAGTAAGAAGGCATAGGCTAAATGACACCTTCTGCACAATACACATTCTAAATTAAGTCAGTATTATTATCACAGGAACATCAATATATTAGCATGAAGGTATTATAAATCTGCCCAGAAAACAGCTCTTCAGAGCTAGATTCGAATTCGGGATTTTAACTTTACAGGCAAGCAATAATCCACAATTACATTCACTCTTCTGTACATGTAAATATTTTCCTTACCAGTTCTAATATTATTTAAGCTTCAGACAATGTTACTCATTCAGCAATATGCTGAACTCTTATTACAGCCTGAGCGAAGACCGATGATGTTGAAGTGAAGTTCAAAAACCCACGATAGGTTTCAAAGCCAACTAATGCCCAATTGATTGAACCCAGAAGGCAAAAAGAAAATAACATCAAGCTTCATGATTGTAACTGGATCAAAAGTTCCTACTACACTGTAAAAGGAACCTTTAACATTGATAATGACATACAAGCAAATGAAACCAGAACTTGCCTGCAGCTACATGGGTGCAAGGCTTACTTTCCTAGCAGAAAAGGACTGTATTTATTACAAGACACAATAGACATACTCAAAAATTAAAGAGGGTAACTTACCCTCAGAATATACACTCAGCCATTTCAGTAATGATAAAAAGTGACCTTGTCCTTTTCACATTGCATCCAGAAAGAATGCATAAATTACACCACAAAGCTGAATAATAACTTGCAACACAGCAATTTCTTAGAAGGTATTAAAAAGCAGTTTGAGAGCAGTAGCACTGGAGTGGTACAGTTTGTCTTGCCTTGGGGTCTTACCCCTCTTAATATATCACTGAGATACAGTTAACCAATAAAAAAAAATCACTTATAACATTTCTTCAATGTATAGCTTTCCAGAGCAAGGGCTACTCACAAGAAAGGTTTTTCACCACAAGAGTACACTGATAGCAGTTCTTACTGTAGCACAAAGTTTGACTTCACCAGCTGGTGTCACTTTGTTAACTGATGACAGTAAACCATTACAACAAGGGGGAAAAATGATGGTGCATCAGGGAGGGACCTGCATGCTGTGATAAACGTGGAGAAAAATAGCATTATGTGGTTACACAATTGAGTCATTGAGCACGGAGTATGCTTGGAATAGAAACTTCCCTCTCTTATGTATAGATTATTCGTATGTTAAGATAAATTCCTGAGACATGTTTTTATTTTGTTAGTGTACTATTGCTTTTCTTTCCTCCTGGGAGATGACATTTTTGGCAGTGCATATTTTCAGTCAAACCGAAGAAATAACACCAAAAGAATGCTGTTTACAACTCCAACTAGCAATCTTAACATCTTCCAGTGTAGTTGATAGCCCGCACATCTGGAACTCTCTCCTTATTTGTTTTTGGCTATATTCTTATTTTCATATAAAAATTAAAAACTAACTGCATTTTACACGGGATTTGTTTTTAAATATCTCTACTACATCACTAATAGTTTTATACGAGCTTACCATTTTCATTATGAAGAATCAAAATTTTATTAGCACAATATAGCATGCTACAATGAAAACTGTATACTATGATCTTGTCATTCTCATTCAGCACTACCAATCCATTTTGGGAGCAGAACTGAGCATCTGTTTGACAACATACAGCAAACGTATTACCATTTAAAATAAAAAGAAACAGCATTAACTCTAATATAGTGAGACATCACTCATACTTCCCAAACCAGCGTATAAGGAGTACAAAAGTATCAGTATTGTAGGTAATAAATAATGATCTAGAACACGTAATCACAGATGTTGAAGACCTTGATTTTAGGTGTAGGTTGAGAAACAAGTGGCCTATTATCTGCAGAAGTGCTCTACCTCTCTCTCTCTTCAGTACACAGGACATTGGTACAGAAGATAATTGGAGAAAAGAATGCTGTCTGCTGATTTGCTCGTAATTTGTTTCCCAGGATAACTCCATTAAAAGAATCTTAAAAATACATCTACATCTTTAACTGCTTGCTTCTTAACTGGCTTTATCTTGCTTTTCTGTACACACAAAATAAGCTCCAGCCTTTAAATGTATTATGACCCTTTTCTTAGAGCAGCATTTATCAATAATATGATAAAAGTTATAGATAGCTTTTGGGTTTAGCTCATTGCAAACTCACATTAAGTTCTGAAAGAAATCTCATTAGCAAACCATCCCTACTCCGTTCAAGATCAGTTTTAATTTCAAGGCTACCAAGAGCATCAGTCTTCATTCTTCTTTCACTAACAATATTGCAAACAATGCTTTCTGGAGACTGATCTCTGACCTTCATCTGCATTTAACAACAGCTTAACTTCCACGCTTTGTTCAGCACAGCATTCACAAGAAAGTCTTCTAAATCAGCCCCTGCCAACTGCTATTCAGTATGTAAGACCTACTCTCACTGTGAAAACTTTCTCCCACATTTCACTGTTTCAGGAGTAAAATGGAAAAACGTAATTTAAATTTTTTAATTATTTATTCTTTTGATTTTTAGTGAGAATTGAAAATTGCAAGCCTGCTATGCATTCTCTTCCTATGACTTCCTGCAAAGTACAGGTAAATGACAGTCAAAACACAAATTGTTTTTAAGTTAACAAAATAATAATTTTAATAGTGTTTTAAAAATGATTGTTTCACTGATTAAGTTCCCATCTATATGACAGCTGTGTGCAAAGGCAGCATATATTTTCTGCTGCGATTATTTTTTTTAGTAATCACAGCTTCTGGTCAAATCTTCCTCTGACTACTTTAGGAAGCAAAAGCATTGTTAGTAGTCATAAGCTTGAATAATGAAAAGTTTAAAAAGTGCTAAATGACTGCATTAAAAAGATACCATTCAAAATGTAAGATCTGATCACTTTTATTCTTGTATGGTGGTTATATACTAGCTATTCAGACTGTTGAGGTTGATTAAAAGTGATTTAGTGATTACAAAAACAAAATGTATAAAACATTGATATGGAAGCCTTTTACGTTGTCTTCTAAAATGAAGTTTTCAACTTGTTGTACTGAAATCTCCAACACCCACATAATATCCAACAGTGAAAACAGCAAAGTTATTTTACTGCTGTGTTGTTCTTCTCTATCAAGAAGCTATCTACTTCCATTGATAGACCCCTCCTCAGCCTAACAGAGAGCTATCTTGCCACTGCAACTTAAGAACTCACAGCACAGGAAAAGAGCAACTCAGTTGTCACCAGAGATTCAATCTGACACCCTTCCTATTCAAGGGACATTCAAAGAATGAGCATAAATACACGAGGCTCAAGGGAGACCTTACAGCAGACTACGTGCACCTGAAGGGGCCTGCAGGAAAGTTGGGGAGGGACTTCTTATAAGGGCATGTAAGTGACAGGATGAGGGGAAGTGGTTTTAAACTGGAAGAGGGCAGATTTAGACTTGATATCAGGAAGAAATTCTTTACTGTGACGGTGGTGAGACACTGGAACAGGTTGCCCAGTGAGGTTGTGAATGCCCCCTCCCTGGAAACAGTCAAAGCCAGGCTGGATGGGGCTGTGAGCAGCCTAGTCCAGAGGTAGGTGCCTGCCCATGACTACCACTGTCTTTCCCCACAGGGGAACTAGAGGATCTTAAATGTCCCTTCCAACCAAAACCGTTCTGTGATTCCAAGTACATACTTGGCAGATTTAGATGTATTAGATGTCAGGAAGAAATTCTTCTCTGTAAGAGTGGTGAGACACTGAAAAATGTTGCCTAGTGAGGTTGTAGATGCCCTCTTCCTCTGATGAGGAAGAGGCTGTGGAAAGCAAAGATGAGCACCTTCCCGGAGAGCAATGGGTGCAGAAAGCAGATGTATTACAAAGAAGTATAAAAATACTGAAGTGTTACCTAGCATGAAAAAGAATTTGCTGCTGCTGAATACTTGCAAGTTGTATTGGTTTCATTTAGAGAACTGGCGAATAGCATACAGGTATTATAAGCTGACTTTCAGGATCTGCTATGAACTGCCTTTTTCACTGGGAGACATAAAAATAAATGAGCACATTTAAATGGAAGTCAGGATGACCTAGTGTGATTCAGAATACAAAGAGCAAGAGAGTACATAAGGAAAGGCTGGACCTGATCACTTGGGCTGCATACAACACTTGAGTCCATGACAAGAAGCACTGAATTAATACAAATAAGCTGGACTCAAAACCTATTTTAGGTAACAAGCCTATTGCACACTCTTGAAAGAACTGAAGTCACCAGCTGTTTCTGACGTATAGCTCCAGGCTGTGAGTTTATTTGGTGTTTTCTCACCAAATTCTGGGAGTCCTGTATCCCACTCTATGAAACAACAGTAGTGCCTATTATCACATTAGTGGCAAAGTCAGTGAGAGGCGATGAGAAGTGCTTCAATTCTCCTATATCCCATGGAGTTAAGGAGCACCTTTACTCCAAAATCAGGGAGTATGTCCAGCACTATATTGTTTTCTTTTCACGTCCAATCCTTGGGTTTCCAAGAGAAATGCATGAATGTATGCTGTCTCATGTCCCTGTGGGTCAGGCTGGATGTGGCTCTGCGCAGCCTGGTCTGGTGGTTGGCAACGCTGCACATAGCAGGGGGATTGAAGCCAGATGAGCATTGTGGTCCTTTTCAACCCAGGCCATTCTATGATTCGTAGAAGCCAGGACTGTGTTCCTAATCCTATACTTGATTTATTACATCAAATAATTTTTTATATTTATTTCCTCATTTGTATTAGTCACAAGAAGATATTCGTTCTGGTCTTACTTTTTTAATGCAAAATAACCATGTTTGTTCATTTTGACCTTTTCTTGGTTGAATTTTAAGAATAGGATTTCAGTGCGTAAGGGCAACAGGGAGGTGCAGTTTCACAGAGTTGAAGATGTCTTCTGTTTAATCGTAGTCATTTGTTCTTACCCAGAAAAACAATGAACGTAATATAAAGAAAAGAAAATGAATAAAATCAGACTGGGGGAGATGATATGGTGGGAGGACATAGATTGAGAGCACTGTATTTCAACTACAGAAAAATGATCCCCTTGTATGTACATGCAACTAATAATTGCTGATGCTTTGCTCCTCCTACTTCCTTCTCTGCTTTAATACTAATTTGGTCATGATAACACAATAACAGTGATGATCTCTTTCCTGGATTCTGGTCCAGGAAAGAGGTTCTTCATTCTTATGCTTTACCACTGTGTGGATATTTTACTCCCTGCCCTACTTCTGTATTATCCTCCGTAACAAAGCTTAGATAGATTTCAGTGAAATTTTACGTTACTACTATTCTAGTTCAAAAGCATTTTTAATTCAATGTGTTTATGCACATATGTGTATTACTTTTGTGCAACTGTTTGATTCTTATAACTCAGGCACACGGGAGGACATCTTAAGGCTATCCAAACTTTCCTAAGTTTTCAGTAGCAGAAGTTTATTCCTATGTCACAATAAGGAAAGACATTTTCATCTTAAAAGGAGTAATTTCCTCTGCTCTTAACTGGGCTAAGGAACATAACAGCAGCCTGGGATTTTCTCCAGCTACAGAGATCAGGTGTTCCCTCAAATTCACAAGCTAACTGAAGACATCATCTTAATAAGAATATCAGTGAGAATTCTGATACTGAACTTTTTGTTTTCTCTAAAACATTACATCACGTTCAGGTACTAACTTCATCTATTAAAAAAATGTGGTTTCATGTGAAGAATTCTTCCTATCTACTATTTGTTTACAATGTGGGAAGCTGCATAAAGGATTTTATTTTCTTTTGAAGTATATAATAAAAGCTATAAGAAATGAGAATATTAGTTGTATTTCCTGCTGTTTACTGAAGAATGTGTAAGTTCTGGTTGGTTGGTTGGTTGGTTTGTTTTATGTATGTCTGCTTCGTATTTGCTGTGTCTGTAGAGAGAAGACTACTTGCTCCACAGAAATTAATGAAAGAGTGCCAGTGTAGGGAGAAGACAAGCTAACAGAAGCATTTTGATCAGTGTATTGAGTTGAATTCTGTGCCTCATAAAGCTTTACACTTCCTCCTGGCTAGGAACAGTTGAAAGAAGTAAACATTAAACAACAAACATAAAATAACTATCCATCTCTCTAAAACATTTTCTAACAAATCTTAAATACCTCTTCAATTTTTAGGAGGCCTTCTTTTAGTCTGAAATTAGATTACAGAAATATTTTGTAGATATTCTTCTAAAACTAAGAGTTTAGAACAAGAAACAGCTATGCTTTGTCTACCTACCCAAAGCATTATTACCTGACAACTTTTACCTACTAATATTCTTTAGTTGCCCTCTTGGTCAGGAAAGTTATGAAAATGCTTTGGAAGGAGTCTATCTCCGGAAGGTTTGTAGAAGTAGATTTTACTTGATAGTGGTTTATTAACCAACTAGACCAATAGGACAACTCCAATTTCAGATCATCTTAAAACTGCAGACTATCATCTCCTGAAGTCAGGTATTTCCCCAAGGAAAAGTTCAGTCGTTTGTGCAAAAACTGCTTTTGAGAGAGGGTGCAAGAATGGGGAGTTAGGAATAGTAAATCTGTTAAAAATTATGAGACTTGAATCTACACATTTGCATATGCATGATACAGTTAAATGTGATGAAACAGAAGTACTGTAAACCTGCTGCTTCGCTATTTATAACCACATCATTACACAGGCTGCTGTGACGCCAGGCAGAAAAACCCAATGCTTTTGCTGTTTTCCTTTAGACAAATTACGTGCTGCATTCTAGGCTCATGAGAACCACCTATTTTAGTAATGTTTCACAATATAACAAAGTTTTTGTGGAATAAGGTGCGATAGGTCATGATATCTTAAAATTTCCCAGGATTGTATATTTCTAAATGAACAAGTTTATTATCGGAATTTCTTTGGTTCATTCTGCATATTTACAAACGTGCAGTACTATGAGTTCAGGTTCTTCTGTAATTCTTTTTTTCTTAGTTATAACTAGAGGAAAAAAGTTTTGACAAAAGCACAGCCAGCAAACAGTTCATAGATTGCTAATAAAAGGATACTGCGTAACCCCTCGAGTAGTATGGATTGTGAATCATGCTGGGAAGAGCTAATGCAGTGAATGATATATAAAATCCTCTTCTGATGATAGTAAGACTGGTCTGCGCAATTCTAAAGTTGAACACCGCCTTTCCAAAGAAAAGCACAGTGTACCCGCTTAGTGCTTGCTGGGATCTGTTCTAGATGCAGGAGGTTCTTATGCTCCGCCCTCTATGTTCATGATGACCGTTTTACGTGATCAGTGGATGCAATTGATTTATGCAGAATCTCTCCTTTAAGAATATAATTTCCTCTAGGTTTAACAAGTTGCAGAAGCATTCTTGTTTGCTAACCAGGAACAAGGGCATCCCCTGCCACCAGAATGATTCATCGAGTCCATTCCCAGCTGTCCTCCCTGGAAACGGATTTGCCAAATGAATTGCACTGGCCGGAATAGCAGCCTACTTCTTGCTGCTATAGGCGGTATCTTTCCGAATCTGATAAACATTTATTTGGCTGCTGGTAAATGGCAACAGGTCCCTTAACGAAAACAAACAGGCAAAAAAAAACCAACCAACCAACCAAACAAAAAAAACCCCAACACCCTAAAACCAAAGAAAACGGAGACCAGAGCAGCCTTTGTTCCCCGGGAGTTTTCCTCCAAATGCTTTTCTCTCTTGTTATGGCTCTTCCCAGCCCTTTGTCCTCTGTCTCAAGTATTTTGCTCCACAGTTGTGTACGGAAGAGAATCAGCGAACAAAATCAGCCACAATCCAAACGTGGAAAAACACATTTAAAAGCATGAATGGGAAGCAGAATCTAGCAAGGTGTTTATTACACGTAGGCTTGCCCCCACCATTTAGAGATGCCACCTGACTAGTTTCTAACCACCCTGTCTGGTCTGACTTGCGTGTCCCAGATCTGTCAGAGCTATTAGGTGTGCACATATCGGGTCTGTACGTTATATGCCTGCGTCAAGGAGGGTGGATGTCTGCTTTTTTTTTTTTCCTACAGACTGGCCAGCCTGCCACTATTTCACACTCCTTTATCTGACGTAACAATGCAATGTAGGGCACTCAGCGTGCTGCTGGGACTCAGGAAAGCGCTGTTGCAGACAGGCAGCAGATGGGTACGGCAGCAGCGAAACGCTGAAGCTCGCAGCTGCGATGATCGAACCGACGCTCTGCCGCCCTGAGAGCAGCGCGGCGCCCCCCGGCGGCTGCGGCAGCGCCCGCCCTTCCCCCGTCTCCGCTGCTCTCGCGAGACCTGGGCATGGGCGGGGCGTGAGCAGTGATTGACGGCTGTGCGGCGTTGCGCCGGCGCCATTGTGTTGCAGGAAGAGGCGGCGGGCTCGGCTCGGTCGTCTGCGGGTTCGGTCCGGTCTCTCCGGTGGATCTCCAATGCTTGTGTTGTGAGGGCCGCGCCCGTGAGCGTAAGTACAAGCCTTATAGTCTCGAGCAGGGGAGGGTGTCCCCGTGCGGCCCGGCTCTTGCCCCGCTCGTCGGGCTGGGGCCGGGAGCTCGCGGAAACCATTTTGTCTCGGGGCTCGCCTGGCTCCTCCTCCCTTCTCTCTGCGGACGCCGCTGATGGGCGCGCCTCTCTGGGCCACGTCGCGGTGTGACAGCCGGGGCCTTCCGTTCTTCGGTTCCCCCCGGGGAGCCGCCGTCTTACGGAGTCGGAGCGGGGCGCTCCGTGCCGCCTTTCAGCCGGGTGCGAGCCGCCGCTTGACGCTGTCCCGGGACGCGGGCCGCTGTCGCCCGCTGGGGTGAACCCCGCGCTGCCCCGGGGCTGTATCGGCGGCCTTCCCGTGACCCCGCTGCCGCGTGCGGCCCGCTGGGTGCGAGAGCGAACTGCTGCTGCACGTGGTACTGTGATCTCGGGTCGCCTGGGACACTGCTGAGTTCGTGTCAGCCTTCTTGGCTGGAGGCTGGGAAAAATCCTGGTCAGAGTTCCACAGAGTGGTGAAATTGACCCCGAGCTCCGTCTTGCTTGGCGCTCTAAACGTCTGCTGATTAAACATGAAGAACACGCAGTCACAAATTGGTCGTGCAACAGTCTTATGAACTACTGTATATCAGAGCACACTAAATAAAATGAGTGCTAAAAGCTCAAGGCATTGGTTGAAGTATCACCGTGTAATGCTGAGTTGGACCCTGAATTTCTAAGCTGGAAATGAGTGGGGACCCGCAAATGTATTAAGCTATTGCATGGCAGCTAGAAAGGCTTCACTTTCTGGTAGACATGAGTATGTCATATTGCCTCTCGTTCCTCAGTAGGTGGGGTTAGGGCAGCAAAGAATGAGGAGTGAGAGGCTTTTGTTCTAAATATTTGCTGTGTTATTTTTACCTTTTCAGATTACGCTACTTTCTTGCAAAGAACTATTGATGTTTTAAATTTCCTATTACATCTATTGATGCCCATGACTACCGCTGTCTTTCCCCACAGGGGAACTGGAGGATCTTAAATGTCCCTTCCAACCAAAACCACTCTGTGATTCCAAGTACATACTTCAGAGTGAAATGAAACTTTATTATATAAATGTGAGATAACATGTACTTTGGCTTTATAAATTGATTTTCATGAGAGTTGTCTCAGAGAACTTAAATATTTATTTGAGGCACATAGATTGCAAGTAGAGTTGTTTAATGGAAAGGTGACATTTTGTAGTTTTGACTCTGAAGACTTAAGTTTGAGTGTAGTCTTTGTATGTACTTAGTTCATCTTCTCAAATTGAAAATGCAGCTCATTAATAGAAAATTAAATTGTGAATTTATTTAATCTGAGGATTCCTTCCCTGACTCATTTTGTTTCCTTGCAACTCCTGCAGAGTTCTTCAGGGAGTCCCACTGCTATATAGTAGTAATAATATAGTGTAACAATAAGAATATAAGAAAGTTTTGTGTTTCTAGTTTTGTAACATGAAATGGGTGATGTAAAGATGAGTTACAAAACCCGGAGAAAAAGCTCATTTTCCATCTTCCCGATGCTTGATCAGACCAAAGCTTGGTGTAAATATGTGCGTCTGCGTGTGTGAGTCATGTTGCCTTTAGAAAACACTTGTGCGTGTTTTGTATCTAGGTCTCTGCTTCTGAAAGGGAAAACAAACAAACAAACAAACAAAAAACCCACAACAGTGTGTGCTTTATTACAGGGTACAAAGAATGGAGTCTAAGCCCTCAAGAATTCCTCGAAGGATATCTGTTCAGGCCCCCAGCTCTACTCTAGGATCTAGAACATTAACTGGGAACAGTTTAGCTGGTGCATATAGTGCAAGAGATTCTTCACGGAGATTAGACTCTGGATACCAGGTAATGTGTTTTGACTCTCTCTGTAAAGCATAAATTCATTTAATATCTCTTCCTCACTGAGAAGAACCCTAAAGTTGGCACATGGACATACAGATTCAAAAAGGGGATTTGGATAACGTATGGAAAAATCTCAGCCAGGGCTTTGCATTTGTGAACAGGAAATACAATTAATTGTATGATTAATTAATTGATGACCAGGCCAATGAAAGTTTTTTTGTTTTTTTTTTGCACAGTGAACTAGTAGTTCTAGCTTTGACATCTTTATCTGATTTTTGTTTGTAACTGCTTCTTTTGAAATGAACTGACTGATGACAGAAGGGTGGCTAGATACTGTGAATCTATTTTGACTGTAGTTAGTGCTGTCCTTAATGTGTGTAGAATGTAGCTTTCTGGTGAGTGTAGGTGAGGATTATATTTGAATTTCAGTGTGTGTAGGGCATTACACTTTACGTGTGGATAGAGATGCAGGAAATAAGGGAATATATTGCAGTTGTGAGAGCTAACAGTAGGAGGTACTACTTTGGAATACTTGCTTACTGTCTTTGCATTTTTGTAAGAGTAAGAAGTGAGCCTTTAGGCTGTGATAGAGACCTGCTCTTTCATATGCAATATTTAACACTAACCAAATTGCTTTTGTGGGGTAGGGAAGCTGTACTCCAAAGTAAGAAGTCATAGCGTGCAGATGCTTTCACCTTGAAAGAGTATTTTGGCAAGTGCAGATTAAACTAATTCAGAAGTAAGTTTGGGGCACCTGAAATCAACAGAAGACAATTCGGCTCAAATATTAATATGTTGTTTCTGCACCTGTCAGCAGTTCTCAACTAAAATTTTTGAGACTGGAAACATAAGCACAGTTTTTGTCTTCAAAACTGCAAAATTGCAACTTCATGACTAAATGTTCATTTTTATTTGATAAAATGATTATGAGTCTTGTCACTTTTGACAAGTTGTGTAGAACATTGTTATTGTTATATATAATTGTTATAACATTGTTAGATGTTATATAAAGCCTTTTCCAGAAGCTGTTTTAGAAGTAAAGCAGCATCTGCTTATCTTCAGCACAACATGTATACAGCTGCATGTTACATTTTGCAGTGTCTAGCATACACGTGTTTGTTAGTATTTAGGCTACCAAGAGCATCTGAGGGTAGTCTTCAGTCAGTTTTCGTTTTTGGATTTCTACCTTTTTTTCACTGACTGCTCAGCAAAACCAAGTCTTGTTCTTTCATAGAATTTATGAACCCACACAGTCCAGTATCATACCGTAAGCTCTTGGACAAGAAATGAGTCTCAAGTTGGACGGCTGCTGTGAAGTTAAATGTGTTACCAAACAATCCTTCCAGTATTAAGAAATAGGAAGGATTATATGCTTTATGTTATTTATTACACGAACTTAATTGTGTACAGTGCGATAGCATTTGGTTATTTTCTGCTGAGCAATATGCCTGTAATCTGTTGAATGTTTTTTACAATGCTTTCCAGTTAAAACAACGTAGGACATTGTTGTATCCCTTTCTTCCACTCCAATTTATAGGAAGTAGTCTGAGAGATTGTTACTTAAGACTACTGCTTAGCAGTAAGCATAGGGGAATCTCCTAAGTTTTGCTACTTGCAGAGCTGTTGTGTGAAAATTGTAGTATTACTTGCAGGTTAAGTTTTCAATTGCTTGGGGGCAAAAAAGTCAGCTAGTCTAAATAAGATTAAGTACAGTCAAGCAGGAATGGAATGGACAGCTATTTCTTCATTGTTTTAATTCATTTAGAAGCCTACCTTTTTCTTTTAGTAAAAAAGCATTTAAAAGATCTGTCATTTAGGGGAAAGATGTAGTACTTGGTTTGTGTAAAGAGAGCTTGTGGAGTTTAGACTATAGCAAGAGAACGTAATTATGTATTAACTAAAAATAACTTTTTGGATACAGAGCAGTCAGACTTAAGCATTTGGTTTTGACTAGTGCTTAAAAAAAGCTGGTTTCTATTGTGTGGATAGTTCAATGCATTTTTCATGTATGTACAGATTCTTGTGTGTGCTTTCATGTATACTGTCATACAGAGATCTTCTTAGTGGCAAATTCATGTAATTTGGCATAGCTGAAAGCCAAAACAATATCAGAGGAAAAGGAGAAGAAAAAAGAAAAACTTCCTTATGTGCACCATTAAGTTTTTAGCCTCTGTTTGTCTGAGAAGGCACAAGAATCGCGCTAGTAATAAAGAGGTTTGAGATATGTGACACACCTTTGTTTTTAGCTAACCTACAATACGAATTCCGAAGTATTGTAATAGTACAGGAAAAAAGTCTTACGTTTTATGATGGAAACAATCCAGGAGGCACCTGGAATGCATTGAGAATAACTTTTTGAGTCTGGTAATAGGTGAGCCTGCCAGGGGGAATGCAACACACAAAACTGTTGCTCACCAGTGCATATGAACTGGTTGGTGATGTGAGGTTTGGAGGCTGCCTGGGCTGTAGTGAACGTGCTGTGGTCAAGTTCATGCTCCTGAGGGATATGAGACAGGCAAAGAGTAGAATTAGGATGCTAAATTCTAGGGAAGTTAACTTCCAGGTCTTCGGGGAGTTTGTCAACAAAACACCCTCTGAAATTGTCCTCGTGGGCAAGGGTGCAGAGCAGAGACGGTAGATGTTTAAGGAAGCGTTTCTTAGGGGCACAGTAGCTCTCCATCCCCAGGTGTAGCAAGTCAGGAAAAGAAGTCAAGACACCAGCATGGCTGAACTGGAACCTGGTGGTCAAACTGAGGAGCAAGAAGAAAATCAATGGGCAGTGGAAACAGGGACAGGTACTGTGGGAAGAATGTAAGGAAGCTGCTAGACTGTGTATGGAAGAGACCAGGAAAGCCAAAGCTCAGCTTGAACTAAACTTGGCAAGGGATGCCAAGAACAAGGAAGCCTTCTACAGCTATCTCAACCAGAAAGGGGAACTCTGGGAGGGTATACACCCCCCCCTTCTCCCACTGAGTTACACAGGCAAGCTGGTAACAACAGACAAGGAGAAGGCTTTTTGCCTCAGTCTTCTCTGATAACTGTTCGGAAGGAATTGGGGAAGCAGCGTCCCTCCTGCTGTAAGTGAAGATCAGGTTTGTGACCATCTGAGGAACTGTTAACATCCCAAATCTATGGGTCCTATTGAGTTTGCATCCTTGAGGGAATTAGCTGATGGAGACACCAAGCCACTGTCAGTGATATTTGAAAAGTTGTGGCAATCAGGTGAAGTCCCCGGTGACTGGAAGAAAGGGCAACATGGCACCCATTTTTAAGAAGGGTAAAAGGATGACCCCGAAAATTACAAACCTGTTAGTCTCACCTCTGTGCCTGGAAAAGTCGCAGAATCATATAATTAAGGTTTTAGAATGGCTCGGTTGGAAAAGACTTTAAGATCAAATCCAGCTGCAAGCTAATCATACTACCCTAACTCGTAACAACTCACCACTAAATCATGTCCCTGCACACCATATCCCAACTGTTTTTTAAACACGTTCAGGGATGGTGACTCAACCACCTTCCTGGGGAGCCCATTCCAGTGCTTAACAACCCTTTCTGTAAAGAAGATTCTCCTGACATCCAACCTAAACCTCTCCTGGTGCAGCTTGAAGCATGGAGCAGATCCTCCTGGAAGTGATGCTAAGGCACATACAAGACAGGGAGGTGATATGGGAGAACCAGCATGGCTTCACCAGGGGCAAATCCTGTTTGACCTACCTAGCAGCCTTCCACAATGATATCACTGCATCAATGGACAAGGGAAGAGCCACTGATGTCATCTGTCTGGACTTCAGTAAGGCCTTTGACAGAGTAGCCCACAACATCCTTCTCTCCAAATTGGAAAGAGATGGATTTGAAGGGTAGACTGTTTGATGGACAATGACCTGGCTGCAGGATCTCATCCAGAGAGTGGTGGTCAATGGCTCTGTGTCTGGATGGAGGTCAGCGATGAGAGGTATCCTCCTGGGGTGCTGGCTCCGATACTCTTTAATATGTTCATCAGTGACATGGTCAGTGGGGTCGAGTGCACCCTCGGCAAGTCTGCTGATGACACCAAGCTGTGGGGTGTGGTCGACACGCGTGAGGGACAGGATGCCATGCAGAGGAACCTAGACGGGCTTGAGCAGCAGAGCCAGGGGAAGTTGATGATGTTCAACGAATCAGTGTGCAAGGTCTTGCACCTGAGTCAAGGCAACCTCCACTACTAACACAAGTCAGGGCATGAAAGGATATAGTGCAGTCCTGCCAAAAAGAAGCCGGAGGTACTGGTGGATGGGAAGCTAGACATGAGCTACCACTGTGCCCTCATGACCCAGAAAGCCAACTGTATCCTGAACTGCATCAAAAGAAGTGTGGCTAACAGGGCAAGAGAGATGATCCTGCCCCTATGCTCTGCGTTGTTGAGGCCTCATCTGGAGTACTTTGTCCAAATGTGGAGTCCTCAATACAGGAGAAACATGGACCTGTTGGAGCATGCCCAGAGGAGGGTCACAAAAATGATTCAAGGGATGGAACCTTTCCTACGAAAACAGGCTGAGAGAGCTGGGGCTGTGCAGCCTGGCGAAGAGAAGGCTCCGAGGGCACCAACCAGTTGTGGGTTTGGGAACGTTACATTGTGGAAAAATGATGTAATTTATTTCTTAAGTCCAAGGTGATTTTTTTTTTTACTGTTTATTGTTTTATGTTTGTCTATAAATTAAGTGATATAAGGAAATTAGAGAGATGACCGTTTCAGTTTTGTAATGAAGAATGAATATTTTTTTTTTGCTGCTCACATAAGATGCTGTTAGAATTAATAATTACTAATTTGCAAACCTTCAGCAATAGCACAATGATGAGTTATTAGAATAGACAGGCAAGAAATAAAACCAACTTAAGCAGTGGCAGAAGAGAATGACTCAAAAGATGCTACGTAATTTCAGAGAAATATGCAGTGGGTTTGGTTTCAAGGAATCGAAGTAGCAGCTGGCCCAACTCCCCTGCAGTGGGTGGTAGCATGTTTTGTTGTTGTTTTTTTTTTTGTTGTTGTTGTTAGGAGCATGACTGCGTAGCTGAAATCTGTTGTCCATCTATTTTAGTAGGACAGATCATGCCTATTATTTAAAAAATACATTAGTTAGTACTCTCAAAACATGCAGTCCCCTCCCATTTTCTTTCCTGTATTAAAACACAAGACCAGGACAAGACAGATGGCATGGGTGAATGGAAGATGATGACTTGCTGTCTTGAAATTTGCGGTCCTTAACTTAGCCATGTTGGTAGAGTGTCTACATTACGCCCCAAAAACCATAGATTTCAACTTTGCTTTATTCACATCAACTGAGAAGACATTAATGAGGTAATAATTACTAGAAAGGAATTGAAAAAAAAAAAAAAAAAAAAAAAA
>PPHD01000578.1:0-12076 GCA_002909625.1 Bambusicola thoracicus | reverse complement strand
AATTTAAAAAAAAAAAAAACCAAAAAACTGCATTTTGCCAGAGGTTTTCTTTTAATCCTGCACTGTTTCTTCTTAGATGTATCTTGGTGGTGTTTTTTTTTGTTTGTTTATTTTTTTTTGAGAAAGATTTTCAGATTTGTTAGTACCCATCACTTGCCTATGTTTTCAAAATTCAAATAAGATATTGACTTCATTTGGAGTTGCAAAATGCATATGATAACCATGTTGTTGTTTAGGAATCTGATGTATTGAGTAGTTCTGACAGAGACTGGGGAATTGGAGGGACTCATGAAAATCCTTGGAAGCTTACAACATCCTCTCCGACTCACTACTCAGGGACACTTGATCACCCACGGTCTGGAAGGTTTTTGGGAAGCAGAAACAGACTGGTGAGAATTTTTAATGTATAATAACTTACTAAAAGACAGTCATAGATAGAATCATAGAACGGCCTGAGTTGAAAAGGACCACAATGATCATAGAGTTTCAACCCCCCTGCTACATGCAGGGTCACCAACCACCAGACCAGGCTGCCCAGAGCCACATCCAGCCTGGCCTTGAATGTCTCCAGGGATGGGGCATCCACAACCTCACTGGGCAACCTGTTCCAGTGCATCACCACCCTCTGGGTGAAAAACTTCCTCCTAAACCTCCCCTGTCTCAGTTTAAAACCATTTCCCCTTGTCCTGTCTCTGTCCACCCTCATAAACAGCCGTTACAGTAGGGCTTTACTGTAACCTTCTCAATCTAAAAATCTGTCAGAGGAAGCTCACTGTAATGTTTCCAGATGAATACAGTTTATCAAATCAAAATGGGAGGGAAGACAAGAAGATAGCATTGTTAAGGAATTCTTCAAAGGTGAAAACAGTAATGTCTATTAATTTTTACTTTTAATTAACAAATAAAGTGAGAGTGGCTCATTTGATGTGTCCGTTTAAAAAGAAAGAGTCATGATTAGAATGTCATAAATGTTATAGTTCGACAAATGACAAAATGAATATTATTTATACTTGTTTTGTTGATTATTTCTAGCGTGTAGTAGCTTTTTTGATGTTAGCAGCTTCATGACTTGGTCAAATTCATAGTTTTGGAGATCTGCTTTAGAAGACTTCACAGTTTCTTATATGTAACATAAGACTTTCTTAAATGCTGCTTACTGAAAGAAAATAGAGGCTGAACTCTCACATGACTGAGGTCTGGGACTTGAGTCTGAACAACTTGTCTTAACTGGCATTCAAACTGTGCCTTAACAGTTCCACAATTCAGGTAGTTTGCTTCTTTGAAGTCCTTATGCGCAGCAGAGTCAAAATAGAGCACTTGCAATTTCACCAGAAAAATTAGGAAATAGAGTAGTTTGAGTGGGAGGGATCTTTAGAGATTACAGAACCATAGAATGGTTTGGGTTGGAAGAGCTTTAAGATCATCTAGTTCCAACCCCTCTGCTATAGGCAGGGATACCTTCCCACTAGATCAGATTGCTCACAGCCCCATCCAGCCTGGCTTTGACTGTTTCCAGGGAGGGGGCATTCACAACCTCACTGGGCAACCTGTTCCAGTGTCTCACTACCGTCACAGTAAAGAATTTCTTCCTGACATCTAGTCTAAATCTGCCCTCTTCCAGTTTAAAACCATTTTCCCTTGTCCTTTCTCTACCTGCCTGTCACAGAGACTGCCTGTCACCATGACACCGTGACACTTCCCTTTTGAGAGGTCCCTCCCCAGCTTTCCTGCAGGCCCTTCAGGTACTGGTAGGCAGTTGTAAGGTCTCCTTTGAGCCTTCTTTTCTCCAGGCTGAAGAGCCCCAGCTCTCCCAGCCTGTCTCCGTAGGGGAGGTCCTCCTGCCCTCTGATCATCTTTGTGGCCCTCTGGACCTGCTCCAGCAGCTCCATGTCCTTGTGTTGGATGCCCTAGAACTGGACGCAGTACTCCAGGTGGGGTCTCATGAGAGCAGAGCAGAGGGGCAAAATCACCTCCCTCATCCTGCTGGTCACACTGCTCTTGATGCAACCCACAATACAGTTGGCCTTCTGGGCTACAAGGGAACACTGCCGGCTCATGTTGAATCTTTCATCAACTGACACCCCTGAATCTTTCTCCTCAGGGCTACTTTCAAGCTATTCTCAGCCAAACCTATATCTGTGCGTGGCATTGCCCCAACCCCGGTGCAGATCTTTGCACTTGGCCTTGTTGAACTTCATGAGGTTGGCATAGATCCACTTTTCAAGTCTGTCCAGGTCCCTCTGGATGGCATCCCTTCCGTCTGATGTTTCATCATCCAGTCCAGCTGCCCAACTACTACATGCTTCCGCATGGGAACAGGAAAGAACTATGAATGCACTGGGGGGTGGAGGGGTGTGGGAGATAGTGAACAAATGAAAGTTCTTTTCACTTTTAAAACTGAGAGAACACGTGGGTACCTGAGAGTGCTTTTCTTCCCTAAATAGGTGTCTTTTTTTTCTTACTGTGACTTAAAAGGTAAAAGCACTTTCAGAAAAGTTAGGTAGGTGGAAAAGCTTTGTGGGGTACTTCAGAAGCAGTCATAGTAAATGGCTGTATATACAGTTGGAGCAACTGACCGTAGTTGGCCTATGTATCTATGTAAGCTGGTGCTCTAGGCTTTTCAAAACGAGGTTTTCTCCTTTTAAGATAAATTTTTCCCTTAAATTGTTCTAACGCAAGTGAACTCTGCATAAGACTCCTGGATTTCAACTTGTAAAATAACAAGTGACTGAAAGATAAACAGTATGTTAAACTGATGGTTTGAGGGGACATCAGACTGTTGTTACACTTGGTTTGTGATGTTAGCTTCTGTGTCTGACCATCTGTCTTTTTATGATGAGAAAGATGAATGGTTCTTAGTTTTAAAAAGTGAAAAGGTGGCATTACACTTCATTAAAAAAAATAAGACAACACAACAGTATAATTTATTTGGTCAATTAAGAAGCTCAGTTTCAGATTATTTCTGGGAGAGGGACAAAACAGCCTGATGAAGTTAAAGTTTTTGGTATTTTAAAATCAATATTTAGCTGCAAGTAATCAGATAATAGCTTTCCAGGCTAACCTTTTTTTTCTTTTTCTTTTTTTTTTTCCTTCTCAGTATTGGTAGCACAGTGGAATATATAAAATACTGCAAAAAATGTATACTTCTACAACTCTTTCAGTTGTACTTGAGCTTAATGTAATCAAACTATGTCTCAGCTAAATGGCTTACTAGAATCTAGAGCTGCCACTTAGCTAAATACTTTTTCAGTTGGCAGGAGATAAGCAGAGTTTGTTAAAACTAGAATCATTTTTGAACTGCAAAATTATGCCTTCTTTTTTGGAGACATTCAAAGCCCACCTGGACATGTTCCTGTGTGCACCTGATTTAGGTGTTCCTGCTCTGGCAGGGGGATTGGACTAGATGATGTTTCAAGTTCCTTTCCAATCCCTGACATTCTGTGATTCTGCTTGCCTTGAGATCTGTAAATCAATGTTTGAACATGGCTGTGGCATTTTATAAGTCAGGAATATCTTTTAATGTGAAAAAAATGCTGATTTTAATAGGAATCAACTTCTGATGGTAGAGCTGCACAAGAATAGATTATATAATACTGTTAAATAGAAAGACTGAATCTTCGAGTTACTTTTTTTTACTAGTTTTGTGAGTCTTCTGTTACGTACACTGTTTTTCAGTATCTTAGGCTATTGGAAGTACACCTGAAATACTGTATCCATAATGCTTATTTCAAATTTTTTTTTCCATTTCAGTCTACATCTTCCTCCTCTCATTTTACATCTGGGTGTTACGATGATTCTGAAAGAACTCAGGGAGCATATTCAAGACTGCATAGCCAGCAGCAAGATAGTGATTCAAAGCGACCTAAGCTGTCTTGTACATCTACCTCTTCTGTGAGAAGTAATGGCTTGACTGCCTTTTCAGGTGAGAAGTTGATTACTTGAACTGACCTACATGAGAATTGTCTGAAGGTAGTAAGATCAGGATTTACCAAATTCTAAAATACTTGCATTGAAATATTATGCTACTGTTATTCTTAAATATTAAAAGCTGATGCTTAATAGAATTTTATTTTCACATTTATGGGAGTATCCAAAGCATTGAGAACGCTGCTATCATGGTTTTCTGAGAACTCGTTTGTACTCACAACTTGAACATTACCTGTACCTGTTCCATCTACACTAAAGCTGAGCTTCATGGCTCAGATTGTCTTAATTGGTTAAGATTTAAAGGAGAGAATGAATGTGGTTGTTCTGATTTCAGGAGTCAAATGGTATTGGTAAACCTATGTGTGTGTAAAGGACCGGCAGAAGGAATATCCTTGTGTACGTAGCTCTGTATTTCAAGAAGCATATTGCCATGGAAGGTTAGACCATTGGTGGTAGGGGTCAGAGAAGAAATAAGCGTTTTTCTTTTTTTTTTTTCCCTCTTCTTTTTTAGCAGTCTCAATTTACTGTACAGGACAAGTAAAAAATAAATGTTGTTAAATATAGAATGCTTTCAGGAGAAGCTGAGATTGCCATTAAAGCTTTAAAGAAGTATGTGATACATGGACAGATATAATTTAAGCAAATACTTGAAAAATTGTATTTAAAGCAATCTGCCAACAAAAGTCTAATGGCCAGGAAATAAGTGACAAACTTATATTGAAAATATTTCTAGAACATCTTGAAACAGACTGTTAGAGCCATTCAAATTATGCTTGGGCATAGAGATCAATTTTATTTTTATATCCCCTTATGGAATCATATGGCTATCCAAATAAAGGCTAATAAATTCTTGCTCAAAACCCTGTATTGTGGATGCTTCCTTACTCTTTGTGAGTAAAATGAACCATTATTAACATGTCTTGTTATGGTCTAGAACATCTTCCCAATTTCAGATTGTTTGATTCCCAACCTGTTGACCTAAATTTGGATTTAAAATTTAACAGTATAATAAACTAATGGTGGATTTCTTTGGTATGAGTTCTGTTCACTGCTGAAGTATGTACTGTTTCAGAGAGATCTTATTTTTCACTAGCAGCTTGAACAGCTACTTCTTTAAACTGAAATGTTGTCTCAGTGCTAAGAGCAGGAAAAGTATCTGTCACTTTTCTTAAGAGATGTCTCAGCTTCATTTACACTTCTGGAAAATCGTCCTAACAGAATTTAAGTAGTGTCAATGGATTGGCAGCATTTATTAAGACTGAAGCTGCTGTTTTGCCTAACTGTGGAGCTTATTTAGTGATGGGCTGTCTTTGCACGGCAAGATCCTACTTCTGTTCTATTACTTTTTTCTCCTGAAGTAGCTCTCAGAACTAACTGCAAAATTAAATGAGTTACCAGCATCAGCAGAGTGCAGCTTAATTCTTAGCTTTTTGTTGATAACTGGTCACTTGATCAACTTAGTGGTATCGTTAAGCTCACTCTTAATACAATATAACCATAATATATGCCTATATACCAACTTTAATGGATTCTTAAATACTTAAAAACAAACAAACAAAAAAAAAACCCCATGGGATTTATTTTCTTGTTTCTTTCTAGATTCCTCTTGGAGATATAGTAGGATTCCTAGATCTTCATCTGTGATGTTTGGTTCCCTGGGAACTGAGCTAGTGAGAGAGCGAAGAGACTTAGAAAGAAGAACAGATCAGTCCTTTAATAATCTGGTGGATCATAGCTACAGGAACAGTGACTTTTCATCTTCAGCATGTATGTATTGTAGAAATTACAGCTTGTAAACGCATAGGCTGCCTGCCTATTATTTTCTCCCCATGTTCTCTGAAGTTTTTTTCAAAATACGGAGACAGTAACATCTATTTAATTTTTAAAATACTCTTAAATAAAATTTCCATGTACTGGCTAAGACATCAAATATTATATATAGGGTTTAGCTTGTATAGATGCACTCAGTCCTAAGAAAATGGTATTGGTGCTTGCTATTGTAATAGTGTTTGTATCACAAACACTATTATATTCACAATTGTAAGCCTCCTTTCTAATTGTTCATTTTAAGATCTCCATTTATTTTTCCATACCTAAGTAAAAAGTGTTAATTGACTCAGGAAAGGATTTTCACAATGTACCCATATTGTATTCTGTCATTTATTTCGTTTCTTGAGTGGTTATTAAGGAAAACTGCTATATCATTGACAACACAAGTGCAGAAATATGTAATACATCCTTCAGTGTTAAGTTGGAGGTTTGTTCAGTAGTAACTACTAGTATGAATTTGTGCATTTGAAGATCCTCTCAGCCACTGCCCTGCTAAAGTAGGTTGCCCAGGAAAGTGTCCAGACAGGTCTTGAATATCTCCAGAGAATGAGATTCCACAACCTGTCTGGGCAGACTGTTCCCATGCTCTGTCATTCTCACATTAAGGAATCATTTCTTTATGTTTGTTTGGAACTCCCTGGGCTCCAGTTTGTGCCTGTTGTCTCTTGTCCTGTCACTTGGCACCACAGAGTGGAGCCCGTCCCTGTTCTCCTGACCTTTAGATAACGATCAGCACCGGTCAGATCCTCTCCCAGCCTTCTCTTCTCTAGGCTGAACAGGCCCAGGTCTCTCAGCCTTTCATCATAAGGGAGATGCTTCAGGTCCTGATCGTTGTAGCTTTCTGCTCCAGCAGCTGACTGCCTGAAATGGGGAGCCCGGAACTGGACACAGTAGATGATCTGCTCATGACCTTCCCTGGCACTGATGTCAGACAGGCCTGTAATTTCATGGAATCATATAATCACCAGAGTTGGAAAAGACCTACAGGATCATTCAGTCCAGCCATCCACCAATCACCAGTAATTCTCGCTAATTTACTGGATTCTTCTTCCTACCCTTTCTGTAGATGAGTGTCACGTTTGCTGACCTTGTCAACTGGGAGCTCCCTGGTTAGCTAAAACTGCTGATAAATTTTTTTAAAGTGCCTTAGTGAGCACTTCTCCACCTCCTTCAGTACCTTTGGGTGGATACTGTCTGGCCCCATACGTTTGTATCTGTTCAAGAGGTTTAGTAGGCTGCTATTTTCCCTTGGATTATAAGGACTTCATTCTGTTCCTCATTTCTCTGTAGTCAGTCTCAGCAGACTGAGTACCCCAAGAAAATTACAGCTTACTAGTAAAGACCTATTCATTAAGTAGGAGTTAAGTACTTCAGCCTTATTTCATGTTTGTTTCCTTCTGCAACTAATAAAGGATGAAAATTCTCTAAAATCAGATGCACATTTAATTTAGATACCATTTGATTTCTGTTATCCAAAGTCAATAATTTTATGCTACCTTCCAGGAGTGTTTTTAACCACAGTTCTTGATGGTCATATACAGAGGGCAGTTTGGGTAATTTGTTGTAACAAGTGGGGGATATGCTTCACTTTACCCATGCATTTGTTAAGGTGCCTTGGTGTCTACTGTATTCCTGCAGTGTTAATTAACCTGTCTTCCTGAGTCTGCGGGCAGAACGAACCTTTAAGTTATGAATAGTATTGTGTATGTACTTGGTGGGTTTTGTTTCATTTTGCTTTTTTTTTTTTTTTTTTTTTTTTTTACACTGTAGTGATGTTCTTATATAGCTTCTGACAGATGACTAGTGTTCACTATTTTCACATTGGTATAAGACAATTATCAATACCTTGATAATCTGAAGGTTTAGAGGGTTTTAGATTCCAGGTGGTTTTAGGAGACTGATAACAGTCCGGGCTTCAGTTTGATGATAGAATTATAAAATGTAAATTTAAACTTAATATTATTCTGTAATTTACCTGCTGACACTTAGGAATTAGCCGTAATATAATAACTAGGACACATCCTGTCATATTATTTTCCTCTGCTTTCTTGCAACAGATTTTCAGGATAGGCCTGCCTCCACATATGCGGAAGGAGCAAGACCAAAAGAGAACTCATTAAGTGCTTTGAGGCTAAATGCATCCATGAACCACCAGTTGCCTTCTGGTCATCAGACATCTTTTTTCAACAGAGACTCTAACGTAAGATCTTCAAGGACCAGCTATTCCTCAAGACAAAGGAGAAATGAAATCGAATCTCCCCAGAGGAACGTACACCCGGCATTTTCTCATTCTGCCACTAGAGGCGAAACTCCTTCAAGTAGTTCTGAAAGGGTTTTATCTTCTCAGAGGTCATTGAATGATGCTGTAGCTGACACTGAAGGAAGACGCACAACCAGACAGTTGTTGTCTCGCTTAGCATCTAGTATGTCGTCTACATTTTTCTCTCGAAGATCTAGCCAAGACTCATTGCAGACAAGGTCATTGGGCTCTGAAGAGTCATCTCTCGTCCCAAGAGTTCAAGCTTCTACTCTGTCTAGCACTAGTGGAGCTGCAACTCCTGAAGCTCCAGGACTTAATACATCTGAAGCTTCTCAGGGATTTAGTTTTCTGAGACGAAGATGGGGTTTGTCAGGAGTGTCACAGAGTCTTAACACTGATTCAGATGGGGAAAGCTACAGACCAGACTCTGAAAGTAGGAGCACAGGGTCCTGGTTGTCATCATCTTTGAGGAACAGATGTACACCACTCTTCTCCAGAAGACGGAGAGAAGGAAGAGATGAGTCTGCAAGAATCTCTACCTCTGATGCAGCTGCTAGATCACAACATGTTTTGAGAAGAAGAGAGTCAGGTGAGGAGACCTCTCTTGAAGCATCAGATAGCCCTCCTAGGGCTTCTGTTAGCAGACCACCAACACCTGCAGTATCTGCAGCTGGTGTTCCTACAGCTACTGCCTCCCCACCAGATTCAGCACACAATAGGAGAAGTTCTGGAATTCTGCCTAGTTCTCTCTTTCGCTTTTCAGTGCCTCCAACATTAGGAAGCAGTCTATCTGACAATCTTATGATAACTGTAGATATTATTCCTTCTGGCTGGAGTCAGTCTGATGGACAAGAAAGTGACAAGTCCAAAATACCACCTTCAAGAGATCCAGAAAGACTGCAGAAAATTAAAGAGAGGTAAATCTGTTATGTTGTGAGATTAATTTAATGTGCTTGACTTAGCATGAAAGGTTTTTCTGTAACTTCAATGTTAAAACCTTGATCAGAGAAGAATCTAACTCAGAACTGTTACCTACAGGCTCACTTTCTGTCCTCAGAGAATCTTTTTTTTTTTTTAATCTTCACAGATTTGAGAACAATTTGAGAGCAGAAATAGATGTTATAAAAATATTATGTGAAATGTGCCACAGTATTTGTTGATATTCCTGCCTATTCAGCTTGCTTTTAGAAGATTCTGAGGATGAAGAGGGTGACCTATGCAGAATCTGCCAGATGTCCTCTGCAAGTACTGACAACAGTTTAATAGAGCCGTGCAAATGCACTGGAAGTCTGCAGTATGTTCACCAGGAATGCATGAAAAAATGGCTGCAGTCCAAGATAAATTCAGGTAAAGCAGACACTAGATCAATATAGACTTCAGGTTACATGGGGAGGCTTACCAGTAGGATTGCTCTTACTAGGATGAAGACATACATTTGAAGAAGGAATTGTCAGGGACAAACAAATGTTTTTAAAAATGTACAAAAAACAAATGCAAAACCAAAGCAAATAAAACCAACAACCACTGTTGCACTTTTGGAGTGCATGTGTGCCCAGTCTTTTTTTGGAGTTATTTATGAGAATTGTATATGTCATTGTTAGAGTTACATTTTTGGAATTATCTGCTAAGATGTTAAACAGAATATAGCACTTCAGAAGAGTGTGGAGTACTTTCAAACTACACTGCCAGTTTTGGCAAGTTTCTTCCCTGCCCTCCCTTTGTACATTCAGTCTCTTGTAGCCAGTCTGCTGTAGCAGAATGATAGGAATTTTAAAATAAAAAAGAAAAAATATAAAAATATTTCTCTGGTGTACCTGTTCCTGAACTGTTTCTGTTGTAACTGTTCTCTCACTCTCTGTTCTTCCGTACCCCCCCATCTCAGTGAACAGGAAGCAAAATACTTACAGCTTGACAGAGAATAAATATTCTGTAGTATTTAAGTTCTCATGCTAGCAGATATTCACTGCATTTATACCAGAAGCCATCTTCTAACTTTGCTTTGTGAACTAAAGCCAGGAATGTAATGTTTACAATGCTTATGTAATTATGTCCTGCATTTTAGATTGTTGCAATTTGACACTGACTTACTACTTTCCCCCTGCTCTTCCCTAACAGGCTCTTCTTTGGAAGCAGTAACTACTTGTGAACTATGTAAGGAGAAGTTGCATCTGAATCTGGAAGACTTTGACATTCATGAACTCTATAGGGCACATGCAAATGAACAAGTTAGTATATTTTGCTTAGTTTGCTAGGTGTTGATTTTGTGCTGGGAAGGCATTACCCTTTAGGAAATTATATTTCTCCTTTTCGGAAGGACTGTTGAACACATAAGTAATGAAACTGTGAAACAGATCTTTCTTTTGAATATTCAGACTAATTCTGTCCTTCCACTCTTTCCTGTTACTGAGCTTTCAGTAAATGTAATTCCTCTTATCCTTTTATCTTTTACTTACTTGCCTATCTGCAGGTCTGTCATCTATCTTTGCCAGTCTGGGGTCTCTTCAACATAGGTGTGGTGGAAATACAGCATTCACATTCATTAAGTCATTCTGGGTCTTTCCATTTCTTGTTTCAGAATAATTTTTTAACAGTGGCTTTAAACATATTAAAACCTTTACTTTATTCTTTTGATTAAAGTGGTAAAAACCAGCCTCTTCTATAGCAGAACTTGTTGCTGCTTCTTCCAAGAGCTTTCGTAAATGTAAAGTGAATTTAAGGCCAATCAATATTACTCGTTTTATATAAAATGCATTATCTTAGAAGTACTGTGTTCAGTAGTATTTTAAAATGAATAAATAACAGGAAGCTGGCACTAATTTATTGAACTTAATTCAGAGAATTTTCCTTTTTTTTATGGGTTAAACTCTGTGAATGTAGGAAGACTAGTGACGTTTGTCTACCTGGGAAGTTAGAAGAAAATACAGAGAAATAACTCCAGCGTTGGAACATGTGAACTTGGCCAAACAGCAATATCTAGTTTTTTTACTCTTTAGAGTAAACTGACTTACTGTAGTTCTGTAAGTCTTGTCACCTATACCAGACTGTGAGCAGAGCTTCTTGAGACTGCTGTCATCTTCCATTTTAGCGCTACTGAATGTTGGTTACTGTCATTGTACCTCAGTAGAAGATCTTTAAAAATTTTGTCCTGAAAAATGGGCTCCAAGTGATCAATTCAACAATATCATTTTGAAAGTTTTTCTTTATCGCAGAAAAGTTGGTTTCTTCAATTATTTATAACACCGCAAAGCTTTTATAATATTTTTCTTTTGCTGTGTCTTCCTATAAAGCATTGCAAGCGCTGAAAGGAAGCCAGCTAAGAGCGGAGTTTTCTGAGTTTTGTGCTCTGTTGGTTCTATTTTACATTGTATAATTCTCTGATCCTTCTGCATATGTACTAGTCACATTGTCTTAATAGAGAGAGTTCCACAAATACAGTCGGTCTTCAAGGATAACAAATTACACCTAGGGGTGAGTGGGAGGAACTACAAGTATAACAGTATTTCAATAACTAAATTTTTTAGTATTACATTTCCATGATTTCCTTGGAACAACTGGAGGTCAAGTATGTAGTGCTTCCAGTAGAATTTTGTTCTTGTCCTGCTTCTTGAATTGCATATGTTAGATAAATCACTGACATTCTGAATGTTTCTTCTGATTTCCTTTAAGGCAGACTATGAATTTATCAGCTCTGGTCTCTACCTTGTGGTGTTGTTACACTTATGTGAGCAGCGCTTTTCTGATATGCTTGGAACTGCAAGTGAGGCCAGCACACGTGTCAGAGTAAGTATGCTTTCATCTTATGTAAGGAATTGCTCGTAGTGAGAACTTGGAACTAGACTGCTGCCTTGAATGACCTAGGAGCTAGATGCTCAAGAAGTGCTCTTGTTTGAGAAATCTGGATCTAAAGTTGTCTGGATTTGTCTGATGTAGTAACACATAATCAATCTGAAAGTACCGGTACTACTTTAGTTTAGTTACTGTGTTGCAAAATTATTTTTGCCCAGGTTGTTGATAATTGGTAGCTATGTATTTATGGTAACATATATACTAATCATAATT